>JAOSBN010119204.1:0-34760 GCA_027563595.1 Erythroxylum suave | reverse complement strand
AATATTTAAAATTTTTCCTCCAGCTGAAATTCTTGAGGTGATCTTTCTGGACTTTCTCTTAGAGTTTCAGGGAGCATATAGCTGTAGCTTATTACTCTCTTATGATTCGATGAATTTTAGAGATAGGTGAAGAATTTTAATTTATACCATCCAATAGGGGCTTGTTTGGCTGTTGTATCATTACTGTTAGTGATAGTGTTGCTAAGGTGATTAAGCAACCTTTTTGTTTAATTTCAATAATGGAATTTCAAAGCCTTGGAGACTCCTACACGTGGAGAAAAGATGGCTTCTGGTAGTTATTATGTAATTCGAGTAACATATCCCTTCAGTCTTATATTTTGTAGTTTTTCAGAACTAGGAAACATTTCTTATAAAGTTTGTTACGCGTTTCAGATCAGAGGAATCCAAGAACTCCTTGAAGGTCTAATACCATATTCTCAGAGGCATTTCAGCAGGATAGACAGACTCGTAAGAAGCACATTTTTGGTTGACTATACTCTTAATGGAATGTCAGTTGTTGAGCCAAAGTTTCCTGCTGCGGAGCATAAACAGTGTGCCATAGTTAAGGATGCAGATGCGATGACATTAGCTGACAATGACGAGGAAGAGCAACAAACTTCCGACCTATTGAAATCAAAGAAACGAAAATCAAACAATTCAAAGGAGGGTTCAAAGAAAGTGAAGAATATGGCTTACACAAGTGTACCTTACATTTCATCACGGGCTTAGTAAGATTAAAGCTGTCAACACAATTTTGTGGTTGCATTGGTAACTTCGGTGTTTTGTAGGTTGTCTTATAGAAATGCTTTCTTGTAGGAGTGTTGCTGTGAAAGGCATCTCCTTTGTGACAATTAGTTATATTTTGTCGGAAAGTCCTTGTACTTCAATGCCTTGCTTATTGAATCAAGTCCTCGTACTTTGATGTTACTTTGTGGAAGGAGCACATAATTTCTTCCCAAAACCATTTATAAACAGTGAAGGTTCAATAATCGATAAGTCCTCTCTTCTGTAACAATTGTCCCAGCAAAATTCTCATCTTTATCCTTTTCTTCTTTTAGAAAAGCAACATATGGATAAATGCAATTGGCGACACTAACATCAAATTCATTATTATGCAAACATCTCAATTATGATGACAAAACGAACATCAAATTCATTACTGTGCAAACATCTCAATTATGAAGGCAAACTGAAGAAGGGGAAATACTCATTTTCAAACTCACATAGGAAGATGAGGACGGAAAAAATTAGGGTTGAAAGGTAAGTTCTTTTATAAAAATGAAGTAGTCCATGAATATGAGTCGTAAATCAATTCCATGATTTATGCGTAGTTTATAAAGATGTATGTTTGTGTTCATTCAATTTACACAGTAATTTGGGAACAGAAGAAGAACTGACCCCTTTGTTCACATATTAAAGTGACTAATGTCTCTTCACTATAAATGAAATGGCAGAGGAGAGGATTGCATCAACAGGGGTGCACTTCACGCAGCCACACAGACTGCTAGCTTCATCCCTCACCCTCATGTAGACTACTTGCCAGTAAGTAAGTCTTGAACTGCCTGCGCAACTAGCACCTGCTGCCTTTATCTATTAGTTGTTAGTACACATGTTAAAAAATGCGAAGTTGTGGCAGCCATCAACTAGTTAAAGGTCATAAATCACTTCTAGCAGTATAATCCGTATTGGAATAGGACTGTGAAGCCATATCCTTGAGAATTTCTACCAACCCCTTCAAGTCATTGCTTCCCAGTTCAAGACAGTCCCTCAACAATCCGCCCTCCACCACCTCCATCTGTACCGTCTTCAACACCTCCCTCAGTGCTCCCTGCCCATTTTTTTTTTCACATACCCATTAGAAAAACGGCTATGACCACCAAAATGAACTTAACCTTTGTAATAAGAACAAGAATAATACTAACAAAGGGTACGAGCATTTTACCGATCGTCGGAACACTTTGAGAAGCCGATATAATACGGACTTGGAAACCCTGAGGACATCACTGTATTTTCTCGAAATCCAAGCTGCTCTTTCTGTGTCCGATTCAGCCCGAGTCAACTCGCCCAAAAGTCGCATCAACTCGTTCAAGTCCGACACAGTGCTGTAGGCCTCCCTGTAGTCCAATTCCCTCCAGGAGTAGTTCTTGAGATAATCCCAACCGGCGGACCACGCGAACCCCCAGAAGCCCAAACCTAAGCCCCGTTCCAGCTGTTGGGCGATGAGCTTCGCGCGATTTGATCCCGACACGTCGCCACGAGCTGCGCGTAGGTTGGAGACACGGGTCAATAGAGAGTGGGACAGCGAGACGGCGGTTTTGTACTGAGAAAATGAGAAGGAGAGGGCAACGGAAGGTTGGATTGCGGCTGGAAGGAGGAGAGACGACAGGACGAGGAGAAGGACAAACGGTGGGTTCATCTGAGCCATTGATTTACAGGTGATGGGATCTGCTGATGTTCAACATACGGTTGGACGGGATGTAACTAGACACTGACTCAGACTCTATTAGGGCCCACAGGATAAGTGGGTTCTATTTCCAACCCTCAAATCTTCTGTACCATTTATTCTATTTCTTACTATATCTCATTAAATTTCAGTCATCTATTTATGTAGTTTCACATAAATAGATGACTGAAATTTAATGGGATAAAGTAATGACAAAATAAATGGGACAGATAATCACGACCCCTATTTCTGACAAGGCTATATCATGTTTTGGTTTGTTTGTTTTGTCTCTTTCTGTCGAAGATAAAAGATTGCAACCCATCAAATCATTTGTTATAATTACTCTTATTTAATTAAATTTTATCCATATACTTATTTAAGCTTATATTTGTTATAATTACTCTTATTTATCTCTTTTTAATTAAATTTTATCTATATATTTATATAGAGTTTATATAAATACGAGATTTAACAAAAAAAAAGGTTGAAACAGAATAGTTAGAACAGAGGATTTGATTGGTCCACATAAATATATGGATGAAATTTAATAGAATATAATAAAAAGATCATAACTTAAACATAAAATCTAATCCTAATTTCCAACCACTTCGTTTCTAATTTCTTAAAGTTTGACATTTGGCAAGAGGTGTTAAAGAGAGATAGACAGACAACGTTTTACATCGACTAGAATATATAAAAATCGGATTGAACCAACTGATTCGACAGAGTTAAGCATGAACTAAACTAATTTTTGATTCGATTTTTACTTTTAACTTTTGTGAATAAAAATCGATCAGTTAAATAATAAGTCGATCAGTTTTTTCTAAACCTTAAAGAACCAATGCGTTTTTGTCGCTTGCACAAAAATGACAAGGACTGTGTAGATAGTAAAAGAGAGAGAGAAAATAGAGAAAATAGGGATGAGAGAAGACTTAGATACACAAAAGACGATAACATTTAGTATGAATCTTTTTTTTAACATTCAGTTGTTATTTTTTAAATGTATACTGAGTAAATATTCGAATTGATACAATCATCTATAAATCATATCAATTGAATATTTCATATTAAGTAAACTCTGTACGACAGGCCTAATATCTATAATAGATTTAGGTATAGGTATCATAATACATGAGAGCTTTCCCTTTTTTGTTTTTTTAATACAAAGGGAAAGGAGAACAAGGAAGATGGAAGGAAATTCAGTCAGGCGCTAAGCCCCGACAGTACAAATAGTTGTTGCAATCGTGCTGCAAAAAGGCTACCGAGTTAGGCAGAGGATCGGTAAGGACGTGCACGCCTGGTAGTACATACAAGGCTTCAGCTGCCAGTCTATCCACAGTGTGATTACCTTCTCGGTTAACATGGAGAGCTTTTCCTTTAGCCAAGGTTACGAATGCTGATATAACATAAAAGTTAAAATTCATGTGATTTTGTTTTAAAATTGTTTAATTGAGTTGTCAAGCTCTTATATCAAATCCGGCAGGTTGACCTTAATGATAGGTGGACTGACTCCACAGATATTGGAGAATCTTTCTGTTTCCACACGTGCTTAAATTATTGAAAAATCTCGTGAACATGCCCATTTTATTATGTGGGTGCCCTCAGTTGCGAACGTCACATACCTAAAAATTCAATTTTTAAACCTTAAAAAGATATCAATTTTTTTAATATAATGAACTAATAAAAACAATAAAATTTTAAATTAAATAAAGTTAATTAATGTTAAATATCATTATGTTTTAATACAAATAATGATAAATCAATAAAATTAATCAATTTATATGTTTAAAATGTACTATTTGTAATTTATTATACTAATCTTAAAAAAATTGGCTAAATTGGTTTAATAATAAAAATTTTTAACTAACCAATTATTTTGTTCATTTTTTAATTTTTTGATTGATTTAGTTTAATAATTTTCGTTGTTAAAAGTTAATTAGTTAATTAATCACCTAATTTTGTAAATTAATTAATTTTTATAAATTAAAATAAATCAATACAATCTCTATTTTTTAATTAAACATTGAATTTTTTGATAAGCAAGAATAATATTTTTAATTATTTTTCAAATTTCTTAATTTTATTCAATCTTAATTCAGTTTTATAATTGTTTAATACTGGTTGAATCTTTTAAACCTTAAAACTCTTATCTTGCAGTTCAGTTTTGAAAACATTCATGAGTACAAGTTAACAAAATGATTCATATTAGGCTTTTCACAAAATATGGAAATTTCTTGCAAAAGTTGGTGTGTTTTTACTTCTTTTAGATAACCAACTTTAAGTAAAGTAAACCACAAATGGTTATTAACTTATTACAAACATTATATAGCTTCAAATCTTTTGCTTTCACTAACCTTTGCTCCATTTCAATACTTGTACATTTGAAATACTTATAATTTTCACATGTAACTTGCAAAACGCTATTTCCGAGATTTAAATATGTGACGTTTTGATTATAAAAAGTAATTTTTACCGATTGTTGCAAAGGGCTCTCTTTCTAAACAATTTCAAAACCGGTTAGCTAAATATGTAATGATTTGTTGAAAAATCAGAAAATTAGAAACAAAAAAAAGTATAACGGGACAAAATTTTAGAATAGTTACAAATTAGATGTAAACACGTTTAAAAAGTAGCGCTCATCAAATTTCTAAAATATTCGTAACACTCGTTTTTATTGTTTAAATTTATGTCGTTATCGTAGAAAACAAATTTAGATAACTATAATTCAACTTTTACTTTATAGGAAAATGTTAAAAAACCATAATGAATCAACCTTGCTAATTCAACACTTAGGCTATCCTAATTAGTAAATACATAAAAGGCCGGATAGTTCTGTAAGTATAAAGGATACTCTTAATTAACAATGACAAATTTAGATAGCATACACACAGTCATATTCACTTTGTTTTACAACTCTCACTTATCCATACCCATATTTTATATTGCTAATGCAAAAAACATATTCTAAAAGAAGCAATATGAAAATGAGATATTCACAACCATTCATACTTTTCTTGTTTAGGCCTATTGAATGTGTCATCTACATTTTCAGGTAAATTGTATCCTAACGCTTTCGAGCATTCAAATTGAACCCTAACGTTTTTAAAACATTCAAAACAAACTCTAAGCGTGTGGAAAATTTAACGAAATTACCTCCCGTTAGTTAAGCCCTTCGTCTTAAAAAAGTAGACACACTGTCACTTGATAAATGAGACTCACTATTTGAAATCTATAAATAGTGACCTTAATGCTACATAGATGTGTTACTTTTTGATTAATTTAAAAAATTAATTATATGATAATAGGACCTACTTTTATTTAAAAAGATAAAAATAATATTATGTCAACGTTGATATAAATATGAAGTTAAAAACAGCAAATTTTTTGTCCATTTATGGTTTGTTTTAAACATTTTGAAAATATATAGATTAAATTTGAATAATTCAAAATGTTAAGGTTTAAGTTGTATTCAATCTTAAACTACAATGCATTTTTGTCCTTTTCTATAAAGGTTTTTGTTTCCAAAATCATGAGTTGAGCAAATTAACATCAAATAAGTATTTTAAGTAACATAGTGGATAGTATAAGTAGGATCCGGATCCACTGTACTAGGTTTATCGTTTTACAAGACTTGAAGAGATATTAGATCTCCTGTTTCGGTTATAGTATTCTTATCATGTTCTATTAAATCTCATTTACACATTTACGTGGACCTCATATAAATATATGGATGAGATTTAACGAAGTAGAGTTGAAATAGAATAACTAAAACTGAAGATTTAATGTAACTTGACTCTATACAAATATATAAATAAGATTTAATAAAACAAAATTAGATCAGAATAATTGGTACTGAAGGGAGGGTTTTAGATTATTCGGTAATTGTAAAATGTTATCTATATATATATATATATATATATTTATATACACTTGGGTGCATAAATCTCCCTAACAAGCTTTTGTCTCTCTGTTGGTTGAAATTGGTGTCACCTGCATGGCCGGTACATAGTTTTTGCATATACCATCTTTTCCATTTCCAATCCTTTCTCTGGCAAGCACACAAATTTTCTGTTTTCTTTTTGATTTTGGATAAATACAAAAACCTCTTCTCTTTAATATGATCATTCTCATTCGACCTCCACATTGCTAGATTTTTCTCCATATATCTCTCTCACTGACCACAACCCTCTAATAAATATCGGCTTTTGCCAACTTGCTCCGTTCTTCGTCTTCTTCTTCTTATGGCCTCTTAGACCGTTTATCTTCTTCTTTTATCGAAAACCGCAAGCCCAGTACTTCACAATTCTAGGGGATCTGCATTTCGAAACAACAATCTGGTATTAGTTCAATATTAACGGGATATTCTTGGTTTTGTACCTGTTGTTTCTTTTCTTTATTTTGGATTTCAAGAACTTGTTTTTCTTGTTGATTTTTTTTCTTTCGATGATTCTTGTGTGTAAATGCAAATGGGTTTTGGTTTTTATCTGCTTTTATTAAAAACTTGGTTATCTCTTTTTCTTCTTTGCATGGGTTTTGGCCTTTTTTATTTGGCACTCAAAATGGATATAATCTTTAGTATTTGTTGATGAATGTTAAGTTGAGTTCTTTGTTCTTCAGAGTGCATGAGATTGATCAAAGTTTTATTTTTACTTGTATGTTCATGGGAATCGTTCAGGATACATGGAAAAGAGATCCCCAGGCACGTTCTCATATGCTTTCTTCATTTTAGCTTGAGCTTCTGTTCCTTGAACTATTGCATTTCTCGGTTCTTGTTCCTTGATTTTACTATCGCCGAGTTTTCTTGTGAATATGATGTTTTGCGTTCCTTTGCTGGCGTCAATAAGTATCATTTCTATTTTGTCGGCTTATAGATACTAAAGGGCTAGATGATTTTTTTTGGTTCACTAACTAACTTTTTAAGCCGTTAAACAGATGAAATGATTTCTAAGATAACATATACGATGGTTTCAGGGGTTAATGTTAAAGGCTTAGCTATCAGAAAACTTAAAAAGTAGAAATCTATCTTTTTCCATTTTTATGATATGTTCGATGATAAAGAGATGCTTGAAATGTTACTTTAGTACACAAGGGTTGCAAGAAGCTGACAAATTGAGCTGAGACTAGGAAAGGCATATTCATTTCTTGCTTGCTTTTTGTTAACTGTTTCTTGTATTGGACAAATTTTGGAGTGAAAGCCATTTTATCGTGCTTTAAGGATAAAACACTTTAACATGCTGAAATGTCTTACTAATTGCAGGCTTTGCCACCAAAAAGGCAAATGTCAGGAAACAAGAATAATGGTAATCCTGTTACCCCTCGAACTAGACTGGAAAGGCTTCTGAAAGAAAGAGAGCTTAGAAAATCCAACAAAGTCAAAAATTTGAATGAAGAAGCTGGGGACCTTATCAAAGAGTTAGAAAGCTCTCCTAGTTATTCATTTTCTACTGATGCTGAGCACTGGATTTCTGTCAATGATGACCAGTTGTTAGAAAGGGCTGATCAGTGTGAAAGGCAAGATAGTTGGCCCCCTAAGCAACGCCTTTTGGTGGTAGCCAATAGGTTGCCTGTCTCGGCAACTAGACGGGGACAGGATTCATGGCAACTGGAAATGAGTGTTGGGGGGCTAGTCAGTGCACTTTTGGGTAATTGATAATTATGATACTGAACTCAGCTTTAATATTTTTTTTCCTCAAACTACTTTTTGAAATGCTGTCCAAGTTTCTTTTACATTCCTTTTAAATTACTTCACTTTAACATGGTTTGTTTTATAGAAGTTTTAAGAATTAAGACTAGCGAGTTAAGTTGTTGATACATATACGTATAGGTGTGAAGGAGTTTGATGCCAGATGGATTGGTTGGGCTGGTGTAAATGTACCTGATGAACTTGGCCAGAAGGCACTAACTAAAGCGCTTGCAGAAAAGGTTCACATTATATCTTAAATTTTCTAATCTTATTGATCCGTGGTCTAAAAATGCTATATTGATTGTTAGCTCACTTTTAGTGCCTAATGATGCATAATCTCTTTATTACCTAACTTTGCTACGCCTACTACAGAGATGCATCCCAGTTTTCCTTGACGAAGATACAGTCCATCAATATTATAATGGTTACTGTAACAACATACTGTGGCCTCTATTCCATTATCTTGGGCTTCCACAAGAAGACCGCCTTTCAACCACCCGTAGCTTTCAATCTCAGTTTGATGCATACAAGAAAGCAAACCAAATGTTTGCAGACGTTGTATATAAACACTATGAGGACGGAGATGTTGTTTGGTGCCATGATTACCACCTGATGTTTCTGCCTAAATGCCTAAAAGACTATAACAGTGAAATGAAAGTTGGATGGTTTCTCCATACACCTTTTCCTTCCTCTGAAATACACAGGATGTTGCCATCTCGTACTGAGCTGTTGAAATCTGTTCTTGCCGCTGATTTAGTTGGGTAAGTCATTTATGTTGCAGTTTTGGAATTTAATACATTCTGATTAGCCATGCAGCTTTATGCTTTTCAATGTCAAATAGAATATGCATGCTTGAATTGTTTTCCCATTTGTAGTTACCCCAGGGGTGTAATTGAGTTTCTAATGCAAGTACCTAAGAGCTGTATTTGAGCTTCATCTTGCAAACCTCTTACCTTATTATTATGTCTTGTTCACTTTTTGGAGTAATAGACTATGTAAAGGTTTTGACGAATAAATTCTCTCTTAGCTGATTCAATATTGTGCATGTAGGAGGATTTTGATGCTTGATATAGGTGCCATAGTTTGGAATCCAAAGGTTATTATTGCACTAGCACTCAAATAAAAAACTAATGATAACCTTGAAATTTCAAAATGATGCGCCTGCAACTTCTATGAAGTCATTCTAGCAAAAGCATCATAAAGTTTCAACAAGTGATTTAAACTTCATGTAAGCATAAGGACGTAACATGGTGTTTATGATGTTTATCATAGCTATATATATCATCATGACGGTTCCTAAAGAAGGATTTTCCTTCCCAATAAAGCAGAATTTAAAACTTTTTGGTGGGATTCTTGTGGTATCATTACTTGCTTGTCTCTCTGGAATTTAAAAATGTTAAGCTTCTAGCTGCTTATAACATGCTCACACAGGGAAAAATGCTTGCCTTTTGTTGGTTGTTAGGATTGAAAGTTATAGACAATACCACACACTGAAGATTCTCATCGGAAAATAGTTGTTTGTATTAGCGCTTTGAAATCATTCCACAGCTTCAAACTTTATGGGGTTTCTAAAAGCAAGATCATTTTGTTGCCAGTTTCCACACATATGACTATGCTAGGCATTTTGTTAGTGCTTGTACTCGTATCCTTGGGCTTGAGGGGACACCGGAAGGAGTGGAAGATCAGGGAAAGCTGACTCGTGTAGCTGCGGTATACTGATTTGCTGCTTCATTAGTTGTCAGTTGAAGATACTTAATCTATGATATAAATGCTCCGACTCACTAACATTGTCCCATCATAACAATTTGTTTTCTGGACAAAAATTTGCAGTTTCCAATTGGGATAGATTCAGATCGGTTCATACGAGCTCTTGAACTCCCTCGAGTCCAGGAACACATGAAGGAACTGAAAGAAAGATTTGCTGGCAGAAAGGTTGGAGCCCTTGTTCCAAATGAATCTTATATCTATTACAACTCTTTGATTTTGATGGATGAACTCATGATATTGTCATGGTGTTTCAGAAGGTTTCAAGAAATAGAATTTGATTTAGTTAACTTCTTCCACATATCATTTACCTTGTCCATTATTTCGAGTCACTTATGATACTTTGAATCTTAAACTAGTTTGGAACTGGAGTTCTCTGACTATTTGAGTTTTTTTTTCCTTGATCAAAACCTCACTATTTTTTGTTCTTCCTTTCCCCTTAAGTCTTTGTAGATAGTACTGCTATCATATGTTTCCACTTTCAGTATGTTTCCTATACCATTTGGCCATGCCCGAGTAATGTCATTTGTTTTGGAACAGACAAATATGGTTGAATGATTTGCAATCTCATAGTGACTTCATTGTCTCGTTGAACCTTTTACTTTTGTGGTCTTCCTAAATACCAATATGAAATATGTTTGCTTGAATGCTCTTATGCCAGTTGTTACTGTTCAATAACTCTGACAGGTAATGCTTGGTGTTGATCGCCTTGACATGATCAAAGGAATTCCCCAAAAGATTTTGGCATTTGAAGAGTTTCTTGAGGAAAACCCAGAATGGCGTGATAAAGTAGTGTTACTGCAAATTGCTGTCCCAACAAGGACAGATGTGCCTGAATGTATGTTCCATTTGAAATAACTTTTGAGTATTATTATATAAGTTTGGAATACAATCACTATTTAGAGAACTTTAATAGGCTCCTGATTCTGGTAAAGTTAGACCTGATGAAGGGAGAGAATGCATAATGTCCTGGTTTTGTTTTGGTCATTTCTTTGATGTTACTTCCTAATTCTTTTCTGGACATTGCCTACTATATAATTTTTAATTCATATGCCTGAAATTGGCCTTGTTTTTGTGTATAACGATTATTATTAGTTTATCAAAGTGGTTAGGGGGTGGGTGAATGCATTTTCAATCACTGATATGTTCCTCGTATCAATTGCCTTCTCCTATGTATTGTGCTCATGATATATGCCTAAATTAGCCAAGTATAATATCTAATCATACGAATTTCTCAATCTAAACTTTAAAATTCTTCCGGGCGGACAGATCAAAAGCTTACAAGTCAGGTTCATGAGATTGTGGGGCGCATTAATGGAAGATTTGGAACACTCACTGCAGTCCCAATAAATCATCTGGTTTGTCATTACCTTGTAACGCTTCTGCCACTAGAATTGTATGATGAAAGGAACTAAAGCAGAGTAATTTTCCACTGATCTTCATGGTGTCAATAGAAGTGTTCACCTTTACATTCATGTACTATCCTTATTTTTTGTACCCAAGTTTAAAGCTTTTTAATAATATCTCTTTCGAAAGGAGTCTCCATTGTTGTATAGACTATTTCTTCGTGGACCAATTCTAACATGCTCATACATAAGCAGCTTCTTTCCTCTCTTAGTAGAGTTAATTTTTCCCCTTCCTCAACCCACTTGAGGCAGAAAAGGAGAAATTAGGCTAAATGTGCAACAAGTTCATAGCCAATTTCTTTCTAGTTTTGGTTGACTTTTGTTTACATAATCTCTCATATGTCTAAAAAACAGGAAATTTTGTTGACTTGCTAAGTGAATTATCCTTAAATCTTGTTCTTGTCTTTTCAGGATCGATCTCTTGACTTTCATGCTTTATGTGCATTATATGCTGTCACAGGTCAGTGTTTATTTGAAGAACTCACAGGTCTTTTACAGTTTTCTTTACCTTAAGAGTATCTTACCCATTTTTGTATCAGTTTTTGGAAAAATTATTTGCCCACTTGAACGGATATAGATGTGGAAGCCCCATAATTTTAAGAGGAAATAGAATGAAGAGTTTTGTCAAATATAGAATGCACATTGACATCTTCTTGGATTGGTTATGCCTTCGATCCTTTTAACATTCTATAATCTCATTTGGAATTCATACTTGTACTTGTTGGTCAGAGGCATGGTGCTTCGTTTTTCACTGACATTCATGTGTCTTCCATAAACAAAACAAAAAAAAAAGACTAGGATGATTAGCTAGAATACAATTATAGCTAAGATGTTGTAGCTATTATTGATATCAATGTAGCACTATTGTTTAATTTTGAAGAAGTTATTGTTGTCATAGTCTCACTATTCTAGTTTTTCTCCTTGTCATTTGATAAAGCAACTTACATAAGTAATCTACATCTCCATGCAACTAATTGTAACTTTTTTAGCATGCATTTATATATTTCAAGCTAAATCCACTCTGTTATGCTAGCCTTCAATCTGATGTCTTTTGAAGAGTCTATTTACGTGGGGCTAGAAGCCTATGATTTCGTGTTCCATTCTAGTATTTTCTCAACGTTATAGTTCTTTGTGTAGATGTCGCACTTGTAACATCTTTAAGGGATGGAATGAACCTTGTCAGTTATGAGTTTGTTGCTTGCCAAGCTTCAAAGAAAGGTGTCCTTATCCTAAGTGAGGTAATTATGTAGCTACTCTGAATATAAATTGCTTTGCAGGAAAACTGAGTCTTTTAATGATGCAAAGCTAGCCATCCTACTAGAATTGTTAATGCTCAAGCTTGCCTCTTCTGCATTTCTATGCTACTCCCTTCTCAGGTTTATTCAACAGAAAGCTTCCAATTGAATTATCTAAAAAGAAGGTTGAATTGACAAGCTTATTATTTACTAATGTAGTCCATGCTTTGCAAGACATACGAGAGCACAATACTTGTTGGACATTGTTACGCAAACCTCAAAGTGAATCACTGTGATTATTGTGTTATCACCTTCCCAATTTGCATTACATATGTATATTCCTAAGACCTCAATCTCAAGATATTTAGAGAACTGATGGCTAGTACTCTCCCAAGCTGGCGGTTTATGATTTCAACTTTTAGAATTCCAATGATGAAATATTGAAATTTTAGATGATTTGGAACCCATATTCAGAGTTCTGGAAACTGTCTCACTATAAGCACTGCCGAGACATGATCCGGGTCAAGTGTATATTTTGAAGAACTTATTTAATCAGTTATAATGGCAAAGAAGATTAAATATCTGCAGCTGGTAGGTCTACCGCTAGAAAGGGAAATTTAGCTTCTTGCGCATTGTTCAAAGATCATGTTGAACATGTAGTTTAGAAGTTAATAGAGTTCAGGTTTGAGTACGGACTCTGGTATTTAAAACATATAATTTGAAGACAAGAGACTTACCTGTCCCTTGGGATAGATGGTAAAATAAGAGAAATGTATATAAAATAGGGAATATCTAGAAAAATGAAATTGAAGAAGAGTTTGTGCTATAACTTTCTTTCTCCTTCTAGTTTGCAGGTGCAGCACAATCTCTTGGTGCAGGGGCTATCTTGGTAAATCCATGGAACATCCAAGAAGTTGCTGCTTCAATTGGTTATGCATTGAATATGGCAGCAGATGAAAGAGAGAAAAGACACCATCATAACTTCATGCATGTTACAACTCACACATCTCAAGAATGGGCAGCAACCTTTGTAAGGTGATCACCATATTGTGCTTCTGCAACCTTTTAGTTACTTATCAGTTTAAACCTTTTTTTGCTTTGAAAAAGAAAGAAACAAATGGAATGGACGCCCCATAATTTATTGTTTCTTTTACCTCACATCTTTCTGAACTACTCCAAAACTCCACAGGACGCTGACAAAGATCAAATGGAAATGTCATTCTCCTGCTATTACAGGACTTTTTAAGTTGCTGCACATTTGATTTATCATATAGAGATTCTCCATCAATGATCATAGACTTTTCTGTCTTGTACTGCGGATTAACCAATGATATATATCTGTGAAATTCACTCTTATGCAGTGAACTCAATGATACTTTTGTTGAAGCCCAACTAAGAACAACACAAGTTTTGCCCTTACTTCCAATCAAAGTGGCAGTTGAACGCTTTAAACAGGCAAATAACCGTTTGGTGATACTGGTATTGTAGCTATCTCTTTTAATGACAAATATGAATTGCTGCTATTCTTTAATTTAACTATGTATGTTCTCTATCCTATAAATTCAAGGTAAAATGTGAATCCATTTATCTCAGAAAGTGAACTATATGAAGCTTTATGATATTTATATCCCTGTGCTTCCTCTGATCTGATCCAAAGCATCCAGTTTTGGCTGTCTACAGCTGAAACATACTTGAAAGACTAAGTTTGTGATAAATAAATTTGAGAGGATGTCTATGAGGACTGAAAATCGCTTTTGCTGACACTCCTATACTTAACATTATTGTCTTTATTGCAGGGACTCAATGCAACTCTGACTGAACCAGTGGACAAACTGGGTAGAAGAGGCGGTCAAATTAAGGCAATGGAACCTAAATTACACCCAGACTTGAGGGAACCATTGATGAAGTTGTGCGATGATGAAAAGACTACAGTCGTTGTCATCAGCGGAAGTGATAGAGCTGTTCTAGACAAAGTACCTTCATCCCTTAATCATTTGTTTTAATCTCTTGGTCCTTCTATGCTATGGTTTTGGACCCTTTAGGTAATGACTTTCTATACAGAACTTTGGAGGATACAAAATATGGCTGGCAGCAGAAAATGGGATGTTTTTACGTTTTACAACTACAGAGTGGATGACAACTATGCCAGAGAATTTGAATATGGACTGGGTTGACAGTGTAAAGGTTTGTATACTATACAGAAAAATACTATTTTTCGTCTCCAGTTTCTCTGGAGCACAAATATTCTGATGTTTATCACGTTATCAGCATGTGTTCGAGTATTTTACTGAAAGAACACCTCGATCACATTTTGAGCTTCGTGAGACTTCACTTGTGTGGAGTTACAAGTATGCAGGTAGTTCACCAGTTACACCATCCATGCTTAAGTAGTAAGAAGTGAATGGTCTGATACATAACTCGCATGCATTTGGTTTACCTTTTATCTATTTACCATCACATTTTGCAGATGTTGAGTTTGGACGGATTCAGGCCAGGGATATGTTGCAACATCTCTGGACAGGACCAATTTCAAATGCAGCAGTTGATGTGGTCCAAGGTGGTCGATCTGTCGAGGTTCGAGCTGTTGGTCTTACAAAGGTATAAGGGTATCTCATATGCTTATTTTGTGAAAAGATATGTTCCTTTTTATCCATTTCACATCCTCAAGTTCTCTTACAGGGTGCTGCAATTGATCGTATTTTAGGAGAAGTAGTTCATAACAAGGGCATGAACGCACCCATTGATTACGTCCTTTGCGTTGGTCATTTTCTAGCTAAGGTATGGGTGTTCTTGGCTCCAGAATGTAAGAACATTATATCACAATTACTATCTTACATAAACCAAGAATAAATTAATACAGGACGAAGATGTGTACCAATTTTTTGAGCCTGAGCTTCCAAATGGATCACCACCCCTGACAAGATCGAGGTCACCAGATCCTGTGAGCACATCTAGGCCCAAGAATCCAGGCAACAGAAGCCAGTCCAGGGCTCATCTGAAGAAGCAACGATCCTTGTCAACTCTGGAAAGGGGCAATTTCAGGAGCTCTGCGTGGAGGCCTGTAGCACATGACAGAATGTCATTTCATGAGGGTTCTTCTGTACTTGATCTCAGAAGTGAAAACTATTTCTCCTGTGCTGTATCAAGGAAGCGATCAACAGCAAGATACGTGCTTCCCTCATCAGATGATGTTGTCAGCCTTTTAATGGACTTAGCAGAGGCTTTATCATCTGCTTGATCCTGAGACAATTTCCATTTCCTTTTCATTCGGGATTTTTAACCTCTTCGCCAATACAAACAAATGTTTTCATGACTTACATCAATCGTCCATTCATTGATCAACAATCCATGTTCACCGCTGCCGGTTTCTATCTTCAGCTCTGCAAGACTTAACAGTAACCGCTTTGTCATCAATTTGCTTAAGAAACTAAATTGAGCACCGGAATGCTTAAATTGGAACTATCCCCGACATTGTTTTGCAGGAATTCGTCATTCAAGTTGAGCAGGAGAGCTTTTTGGGAGAGTAAAACAATGGAAAATTTTAGTTTCTTCTAGTGATCAGGTCAGGTATGCTTGGCTCGTGGATCAGTGTAGTAAAAGACACATCCTTTAAAATTGAAATTGGTTTTTCTGTTATATCAAACGTAGTGCCTTTAATTTTGTACATTAAAGATAGGATTTTCATTGTCCTGAGCTCATTTTCTGAAAAACTGTAACAGAAATTCTTATATTTGTATTCGTTTCACATTATATACATCGAATTAATAGTTTCCAGCTCTACAAGATTTTCCCTGTGGGGTTAGTTTCAATCTCTTATGATCTACTCAAGCTAGAAGTGACAGCAAGGAAACAACCTTCGCTGCAGAGAATTGTCAAATTGACTGTTGGATAATCGAAGTTGAACTCCTCTTCAGCTCTTCCGAGCAAATCCTGGAATGCAGGTTGGTTCAAATATGCAATTGGAACCCCTAATCTCTTCTTTTCACCTTCTCCAACACCAACATCCAAGAAATTTTTAGTTACATCTAAACATCTTGAAGCAGGTTTGTTTTGTTTCTAGATATCAATCGTCGGAGACCTTATTTAGCAAGAATACCAGGCAAACGAATAGCCATATTATAAGTGTTGGAAGGTTCAAAAGAAAAATGCTTTGATAGTAGTTTACTACTCAAGAAAAAAACGAAATGCTTGAGAAATTGAGGAATCGGAGTGAATTGTTTGTGAGCTAAACATGTATACATAGGTGAAATTATGTAATGTATATCATGTAGGGCTTGTGGTTAGTGGCCAAGAATCATCTGGTTGGGGCCTGTTTCAGACAGTTCATGAGGGTATCATATTTGAGCAAGAACACCAGGCAAACGAATAACCATCTTAAAAGTGTTGGAAGGCTCAGAAGAATAGTGCTTTGATAGTAGTTTACTGCTCAGGAAAAAACTAAATGTTTTGAGTACTTCAAGACTTGGAGTGAGTTGTTTGTGAGCCAAACATATATATATAGCACTTCAAGACTTGGAGTGAGTTGTTTGTGAGCCAAACATGCATATATAGGTGAAATTATGTAATGCAAATAATGTAAGGTCTATGGTTAGTGAAGCAAAAGTCCTTGTTTGACAGTTGGACCTTCATTTTGTAGAAGTTTTTTTAAAAAAATAGAAGAATATGTATAAGATAAAAGAATACATAACATTGGAGTTGTTTTTTTATATCTATTGAATAATGAACTTGGTTGCCTCGTATAGGCAAAATATAAAAACTCAATAACTGTTAAATAGAAATTTCAACCAATGAATCTGAATTATAAGATAAAATTAAAAACAAACTAAAGATCTATTCAAAAGGAAATTTTATAACTCTATAATTTTGAATTAATTCTCATCATTCCCTCTTAATTCAAAATTGTAAAAAAAAAATTCACGAGCATAGAGCACATCTCTCCACATTTCTTTTCTTTGGAGCACTTCTTCTCAATAGAGCATTTCTCTCTATTCTTCAACGTGAGCACTTCTCTCTAATCTTCTCAACAGAGCATTTCTCTCTATTCTTTAACATAAGCACTTCTCTCGTCACTTAACTCCATAGAGCACTTCTATTTGCTTGTTCTTCATTGTTAAACTTGCAATCCTTTTTCAAATGTCCAAATTGTTTACACCTAAAACATCGAAACTTCCTTTTATGTCAGCAATCTTTCTCTTCACGACCAAACTTTTCACAATGGCCACATTAAGGAATGTTCCCTTTCTTTTTTGATTAGGGAACCTTTGCCTAGATATGCTCCCTCCACTATCTTTTCACTTTCTTGTTTTCTCATTGCCCTTCTTTGCTCTTAATTAGCTTGTAAAGCATTAATCAGTTCTAGCAATGTCATTTGGTTGATGTCCTTTGAGTCTTCAAGAGATGAAATTTTCACCTCAAACTTTTCAGGCAAACTTATCAAGACTTTCTCTATGATCCTACTATCGGGTTCTCTCATAAGTCTAATTTTATTTGCCACTATCATGAGCTTATCTGAGAACTCTTGAATTGTCTCCTTTTCATTCATTCTAAGAATTTCAAAATGTCTTTTGAGATTTAAGACTTACATTTGCCTTGTCAAAGCTTTTCCTTGATATAGCTTCTTCAATACAACCATGCTTCCTTAGTTGTTTCACAAGCTATAATTCTTGTGAAAATCGATTCAGATATAGCAGCATTTATTTGAGATAAAGCTCATAAGGCTTTAGCCTCTTCATCTTCTTAAGTTCTAATTTGATTGAATGTAGGATTACTGCTTAGAGAAGGTACATGTCTTTCACCTTCAACCTACTGTCACAAACTGTGACCTCTCAAGTGAGCTTTCATTTTGATAGCCCATACTAGATAATTTTTATCGTTAAAAACCGGGGGAGAAAAAGATGATATGTTGAATGAAACCATGGAAAGAAAGGAAGCTTTGGTTAGATTCTCTCTCAATCACTTATAGGTCCCTCAAGGTCTTTGAGAGCTCTGATACCATGTACAAACTTTTAAAAAATTAGAAGGACATGTATAAGATAAAATAATACGCAACACTAGAGATGTTTTATTATATATACTGAATAATGAACTTGAATGCCTTATATATTCAAAATACAAAAAAAAAAAACTCAATATCTATTAAATAGAAATTTCAACCAATAAATCTAGCTTATAAGATAAAGTTAAAAAAATTAAAGACCTATTCAAAAGAAATTTTGATAGCTCTACAGTTTTGATTAATTCCTAACACATTTTGCAACACCAAAGGTAAAGATAAACTATTATCGTGGACAATCACCATGGAATATGAATTTACATGAAGACTCGAAATCATTCTCATACTCATCCAAGTAGAGGCAAGAATGTGGCAAGGGAAAGATAAACAAATAAAATTATAATAGGAAAGATCCAAGATGTGTCCCTCAACTACCATTGATGAGCTGCCAGAGGACTTATGACGTGAACCTTTTAATTTAGAGAGTGACCCATATTTGTTGTGGATAGTAAATTTAATCTATTGAAGATGGTGAAAGTAGAGAAGCAAATGGCATAACTTTTTAATAATTAAATCGTGAACCAGATTAAAATACATGGTAAGGAAAAGTTAAAGTAATTCAAGACATAATTGGTTATACATAAATCAATTTTTGACACAATATTCTTAAGAATTATGACTTAAAACACTAATTAAAAAAGAGGTTTAAGATGAGACAGAGGAGGAGTTTAAAGGAAATAAAAGAACTAAGAAGATTAAGGTAAATAACCTTTAGAGAGATTTTGACGTTTGAGGATGAATTATATTGAAAATATGAAGGAATACATAGAAGAACTCATGAAGGTAGTTAATTAGATTATAATGAATTATAGTGTGCATATTAAAGTTTTAGTGAGTGCCTTTGAGAAATTTTAGTATAAACTCTTATCTTTGAAGGACTAAAAAAATTGTTAAAAGAAAACTTGGTTAATGTCTTACAAAACAGATAAACAAAGAAGAGCTTTAAGGCAAGATGCTGCTTCAAATGAAGTTTTTCTAATGAAGCACAAGGATTCAAAGATGAAGTTTAGGGAAGGCAAGAGGTAATCTAGTGAATTAAAAGGAAAAAAGAAAATAAAATAGTGTGTGAGATCTTGAAATTTTTTTATTTTTATTATTATATGAGTTAATAATGTAAAATTGTTTTTTATAATTTTTGAATTATTGATAGAAATTGAAGTTTCTAGAAATTATTTAATAATTATGAAATATTTTGTATTTTGATGTTTAGTTCTTGATAGGATTAGGATGGGTTGATTATGATATAGTAAGACTTGTTAGTCCAATATATAGTCAAAACTAAAAATTATTCGAAATTTTAAGTATAATTTTATAGGAATATTAGGTTGAGATGATTTAAGAAGTCACAAGGATTTAAGAGATATACTTGCATTTCATAAGAAGACATCTAGAGCTTATATTGAATCAAAATAAGTTGGTAAAAAAATGTGAGTTTATTTTGTTATCACCATTAAACATTGTTTAAATTTTTATCATAACTTTTGATATGAATATCAGATTGAGGTGATTCAAAAAGATATGAAAACATAGCAAAAATTAAAAACTTTTAAGAAGATACTTAAAGTTGATATCAATTATTTGAATTCCTACAAGTTGAAAGGAAGGAGATTTTAGGAGAAAATATATCACATTCTATTCAATATTTGTATCTACTAAGCTTTATAGTGTACCATTTCATCACCCAAGGCATATTATTTGGGGTCGTATCCAAATTTAGACATGTTCATTGACTAGGGCATATGATCCAAGACTAGAATGGGGCATGTATAGCCATATAAGTACAAGTGATAAGGATTAGTGCATATAATGTTAGTAAAATAGTGTTTTAAATTTATTTTTATCCTTTTTCAATTAATATATTCTACCATAGTATTATTCATGTTGATTTAGCCTTAGACTATAGCCTAATAATAAGACTTTAGTTAGGCTTTGGCATTTGGTGGTAATCTTCTACGAGCTTAATAAAGTTAGCTTGGGCTTAGGAAATGTTACAATGATGGCTTTACATGTAGGGGAAAGAAAGGAAATTGAGAAGTCCCGTAGTATGCAACTTTATGCTTAGAAAATTATGAGGTTGTGTTCGAAAGGTTACGTTATAACAAACTGAAGGATTAAGGGTACATCTATTTAACTCAACAGCAAAGTATGCTAATATATTTTATAATCTTATCATAATATTGAACTGCAAATATTTTGAATCCTGTCAATTTTGAGATAAAAATGTATGGACCTCTCAGAAGTAATACTATTAAACGTTTAAAATGAAATGAATATATTTTTTATAGCAAATTTTAAAAATCAAGATATTTGGTATAATATATTCTAAAAATATTATATAAAAAACAAATAAATATTTCATGTTTATAACTTTGAATAACTTAGTATTTATTAACATCTTAAAAGTTCAGATAAAATTTTAAATATTTTCCAAATAAAATAAATATCTTGTTTAACAAATAGTTAATTATCATATTCAAATATCACAAGAGAAATAAATTTTAAATAACATAAGATTAAGGGTTACACGGGGACAATTTGAATACACTGAATTTTCACTTAATATTATAAATTTTTATATTGAATTTTTTAATAAATTAATGAAGACAATACATATTTTCAATCAAAAATATATCATCTTCAAAAGTACTTAAATAAGAATTAACTTAATTTAATTTGATCATTCAGGTCAAAGTTTAAAGTAAAATACTTCCATCTCACCCTACATTGCAATGGATCATACATTGTTATACTTCCATCTCATCCTACATTGCAATGGATCATACATTGTTTTTTCTACCAAATCGACTTAGCTCTACGTAAATAACATACAATAGTTCGTTAAATTTTGTGTTTTAACACAAAATTTTCACTAAATGTTGTTGTTATTATCTTCAATAGCTCAAAGAATCCGTTACGTGACAGAAAAGATTTTGACGAACGATGATTGAACCACACGAATTGGAGATGAGAATGAAGTCATTATCATTCATTGCAAGCTTTTGGTATAAACGATGGATATCCGGTGATGGTACGTGCAAGAAACACCGGTGAGGAAATAAGTGTTCGTGTTCAGTACTTACATATTTTAGAAGAGTACATGTACGTCAAGTACCCTTTTCAAAGGAGGAGAGGCCCTTTCTTTCTCCTATTCTCATCACTTTTCGATATTCGTTGGATGTCTTATTCTTATATATGATGAGTAAATGTCAGGAGAGTGGATGAGATCGAGGTCAGTGTCCCAATCATCACTGTTTATACAGGAAGTCGTGTTGAACATGCAAGTAGAAAACTACAAAAAGAGTGACCTACTCAATCAGAACTCTGTGGGGGGTCATTATCGTGGAAAGTGGAAGATGTATGATATGCCGTTTCGGTCGATAAGTGCCCAAATAAGGGAAGCACACGATCGCACAGTTGTGTATGATATTGCCCTTTCGGTCGGTCCAATTCTTAATGATTGATGAAGGTGAAGATTTTTAACTTGCTAGTTACTACACCCAAAGTTAAACTCATTTAGACTCTTAAAAACAAAATGTTGGTATAGAATTAAAGAATTTAAAATATAATTAAATAAGGTTATTATAGAAATTTTGAAGCTTAATTAAAAAAGAGATTGTTAAATAAAAACTATTTATTTATTTTAGTTTATAAAAATTTATTAATTTATAAAAATTGATTGATTAATTAAAAATTAATCCATTTTTAAAAACAATAATTATTAAAATAAATTGAAATAAAAAGTTAAAAATCAAACTAAAAACTTAGACAGTTCAAATTTTTATAGATTTAACCGATCAAATCGATTGAATTTTTTAACCGTTACAAAATACTAAGGAAAACATATAACAACAACCCCACCAAAAAATATATCTAACAATAATCTCACCAAGATAAAAGCTTTTCTTTGGGTCAATTTTTATAATATTAATCAATAATTGAAAAGCTCAATCGATTTGGTCAGTTCAAGTATAAAAATCTTGATCCATTCAATTTTTCGGTTCGATTTTTAACCAGTTCAAGTATAATAATCTTGATACGTGCAACTTTTTGGTTCGATTTTTAACTTTCTTATTTGATTTACTATAATAATTCTTGTTGTTAAAAGCATATCAATTTATTAATTAATTGGTCAATTTTTATTAATTAGTAAGTTCAAATAAATAAATAAATTTTTATTTAACAAATTTTGATTAAACTTCAAATTATTCGATAGATAGAGGCAATCTCTTTTATTCATATTTTAAAATTTTTAATTTTATTCAATCTTTAGTTAGTTTTATAAGGGTTTAATACCAATTAAACCTTTAAATCTTAAACTTCTAATTTTTAAAACATTTTCTTAATTATATCTTCAAAAAGCCAAAAAATATTAGTTAGAAAGTTTCAAATTAGGATCCGGTGCATTGATAAATAAAATCCCTTCTTTATTTAAGTCAATGATCATTTATGCTTTCCATTTTACAAAATAAAATAATACTAATATGCATTAAATTAATTATAAAATATGCTAATCATATGTCATTATCAAAAATAAAAGAAAATGGTCGTTTAAATTTTAATAATTGTTGTCACAAAAATAACAATATAATAAGAATAATAAAAGAAAATTATGTCATTTTATACCTTTTCATCGAGCCATATATAGGACAAACTCGGGTCGAAACTAAACAATTTTTATATATAATTCGATCAACCTAGGCTGAAATCGGGTTAAGTCGGGTTGGGCAGAACAGACCGGGCTAGATTTATCATCGCTATTATCACCTGAATGACAATGCCTAACTGTGGAATTATCTATATAAGAAACAAATTAGCCAACATAAGTAGCCTCCCAATTGATTGTTTGCTTCTAATAATAGTACAGCATGTCACGTTCACATAACTTTAAAACGAACAAGAAACGGTGAGGAGCGGGACCTACAACATTAAGCAAATGATGCTACGTGGCACCTCCAGGGCCTTTCTTCTTTAATCACCACTGATTAGCACCGCATCGTCCCACCACCGCCAACCCCACCGAAGCGGAGCATGAGCCGCCGGACGCGGCCAACTGAGCTGGTTTTTTATTTTATAATAATAATTTAAAGTGTTGATAGCTTTGAGGAGAAGCGATTTTCACCTCCTTCTTTGGGAACACCTACACTACACCCCAATCATTGGGAGAATCTTACAGCTTTCAATGGCTTCATTATTACTACAAAGCAACCCATTTTCCTAATGAGTTCTAAATTACGTGTGGGACCTCTGTTGTTAACCTGAGTCCAATTTCGTTTAAATCGTCCACAATTTTGATTTAATTTTTATTTTTATTCGATTTATTTTATTTATTCAATTTTTTGTTCCACTCATTTTTGTAAATTAATAAATTTTTATAAACTAAAATTAATTAGTTATTATTTAACAATTTATTTTTCAATTAAAATTTAAGTTTTTTGATAGGTAAATATAATTTATTTCAATTATATTTTAAATTCTCTAATTTTATTCAATATTTAGCCACTTTTATGACTGTCTAATATCGGTTGAATCTTTTAAATCTTAATATTTAGAATAAGATCTCATAACCTAAAAGGAATCGCCATAATGCATATGTATATATACACATGTGTCGGTCATAAGGAATATGTATCATTTTTGTCATTATTAAAAAATCTAATTAACTTGACGGGTTTAATCATAAAAACTTTGGTCATTAATGTTCGTAGCTTTCCCTTTGTAAATTAATAAATTTTTATAAACTAAAACAAATTAATTAATTTTTATTTAACGATCTTTTTTTAATTAAACTTTAAATTTTTAATAGGTAAGGACAATTTATTTCAATCATACTTTAAATTCTTTAATTTTATTCAATCTTTAGTCAGTTTACGACAGTCTAATATTAATTAGTTGAATCTTTTAAACCTTAAACTTCTTGTCTTATCAGTTTAACTTTCGGTCTATTTTTAAAACTTTTTTTGGTACTAGATTCTCTTCAAACATATTTTTAAAACTTATTTCCAATTATCAATTTCCATATTTCATTAAAATAAAACCAAGTAATTGATTTCCATATATTAAATTAATATTAATCATTATATGAATATAGTGAGAAACATCTTAATGAATTACGGCTTTACAAATATAATAATGCCCTAAATGGTGGTCGGGTTGGTAGAGTGAGAGAGTATAAAGCTAAAAGGTCCGATATTTAAATCCCCTACCTATACTCTTTTAACCGAGCTTATCTGGTATAGAGTACCCAATTAACATAATTTACAGGCTATTATGTCAATTTAAAATTTTATCTAATGCATATTTAAAAAATAACGACTGCGATTCTTCTATTAAAAAAAAAAACCTTAACTACCATTTCCCTAACTACTAAACTGTTATAACTCAGGAGTTGTTAGCTAACTATGCATTTAGTAGCTAGCCTCCTAGTTCAAGAGTTAAACCAATTAGAAGTGGGCAACGCCTCATGAAATTCTTAAACCTTCATGTGTGTGAATCATGTCTTCATCCATTGATAATGATGAAGACTCCAATGAGGTTTAAGCAGTTAATTAAAAAGTCAATCTAGTCCCCAAGATAACTTCTCATTTTCATATTCAGTTCGTACCTACCAATGCTATAACAATCAACTTGAAAGCATAGAAAAAAACACTTGGTTAATAAACGACCTGAAGATTTGACAAAATGATGTGTAGGTCCATATTAAAATAATTAATCGAATCGTTAAAGGATAAACATTGCTATCATCTCAAGATTCAATGAAAACCAAATGAATCAGATAAAGTTATTAAAAAATTAACCAATTTGATGTCCGATATGGCCTTAAAAACTTTAAACCATCCAATTTTTAAGTAAAAATTTTAATTTTTTGGTTTGATTTAATTTTTTTTAGAACAGAGGAATCCATAGCTGCTATTCTTTGGATGTGCATTATGTAAACTTTCAGATTGGCGCAATAGCCTACAAATTATACCAATCGGATACTTCGTATTATACAAGTCCTAATAACAGGCTCGATCGAGAGAACATAAGTAAGGGGATTCAAATACAGGACCTTTTAGCCTCATACCTGTCCTACTCCATCAACTCGACCACCCCCTAGGGGGCTTGATTTAATTTAATAACTATTGTTGTTAAAAATTGATTAATTTATTAATTAATCGATCAATTCTTATAAATTAATTTAAAATTAAAAATCTTTTTTTCAATTAAACTTCAAATTCCTCAGTATATAAGAATAATCTCTTTCAATCAGATTTAAAATTATTTAAATCTGAAACTTCTTGTCCAATGTTGGATACAATAATTAGAAAATTTATCTTTACAATGGTTCCATATTGAAACTATAACACAATCTTCCTAAATTTATTGAAGAATTGGGAATATTTTCTTCATTCATCCCAATAATGATATGCTAAATCTCAAAGTCAACCAGATTCCTGAAGTTAAACAAGCTTCAAAAGCTACAGATGCATGAAACACATTTATCTCATGAAAGCTACCTGAAATGCCAAACTCAACTAAATTCGCAAGTGTCCAAATTTTCCAAGTCAAAATATGAGCTAGACAAGCTACAGAAGCAAAAGAGCCGTAAGCCCCAAGGAAAGGAGCTGGTTACCAGGCAGGCGACTAATAAACCACACGAACACACAAACAAAGGGGGGAAGAAGGAGGAGAAACTCCGCACCACAACTTTTACATGCCAAGAACCAAAAGTAATTAACCCTTGTAAGAGATAGATAGGTACCTAGCTAGACAGACAAAGAAGCAATACTTATACAACACTTGTTAGATGGAGAAAAGCTGGGACCACACTCAATTGTCTTTATAGTGACGCCATCACAAGCAATCAATGGTGTACTCACTACGATTTACAAATCCTTCCTATAAATCTCCCCACCCTTCTCATCCTCCAACCTTCTCTTAACCTGTTCCGTTACCCGATAAACCAAAAACCATTTTTCTCTGCTTAATTAGGAGTTCTTTAGATGGCTGATCAAGAGTTTGAGGAATCCGAGGTAATCTTTTCCGACCAAGATCGAGACGAGGACGACAACAACAACAACAGCGCCTACTACTTCAACCTCCAAGAAATGGATATGTTAGCGCCCAGCTCACGCGTGTCGTATAACAGCAGGAAGAGCAAGAAAACAAAGAAGCCAAAGAAGTCGAATACTGTGCCGGTCAATATCCCGATCTTCCAGTTTGCAGATGGGGTTGAGTTTGAAGATGAGTACGATGGAGGAGAGTTGGTTCCGCCCCACGTTATTGTGGGGCGGCGGATTGCTGGAAAGATGGCGTTTTCTGTTTGCACCGGCAACGGTAGGACTTTGAAGGGAAGAGATTTGAGCCAAGTCAGAAATTCTATTCTTAGAATGACAGGGTTTTTGGAGACTTGAGACTTGATAATTATAATTATCTATTTATGGTATGATTAATCTGGGATAGTGCACATTTATTAGAATTAAGTCAAGCCCTCTAATTCTTTTTCTTCTGTTCTGTTGTTTACACTTCAAAGTTTAAGAAGTGTTTCATGTATGAAGACTCTTGTAATTGTAAGACAAATAAAAATCAAAAAGCTGAAAGTGAAAATAATGGGTACGAATTGTTTAATGATGTATATAACAGTTTATGAATATCGTGTTTGTGGTTTTTGTTTCAAGTACTGCTTTGTAAGATGATGATGATGTGAACTAGCTAGCTCTAGTTTGCAGGGTATGATTGGTGATGATGTTTGATGATTTATGGTATAATAAATGGGGAGTGCATTGTAGCATCTGCTACATACTTCTGCAATTGTGAGTTGGAGGTTTGTCTTCACTTGCGACACAACTCCAACAATCAGCATGAATGGCTGCTGTCATAATTAGAGAGTGATAGAGATAAGTGAGGAACAGGGTGGGGGATGAATGAGGAGTGGCTTAAGAGAGGTTTTGCAAAATAATGCATACCAAGCAAAGAGTGCATACAAGTTTGGCTGTTTTGCAAAATAAAATCTAACCAATTTGGCTGACCCAATCATAAAAATTTTAAATTATTTAACTTTTCAGTTCTGCTTTTTTTACTTTTCGATTTAATTTATTTTAATAGTTCTTATTTTCAAAACCAATCATTTATTAATTAATCACTCAATTTTTCTAAACTAATAAGTTTTAATAAATTAAAATAAATCAATTAATTTTATTTAAAAATACCTTTTTTCAATTAAACTTTAAATTATTTGATGGGTAAAGATAATCTCTTTCAATAATATTTCAAATTCTTTAATTTTATTTAATTTTTAGCCAATTTTATGATAGTTTAATACCAATTGAACCTTTTAATCCTTAAATTTCTTATCTTATGGTCTAGTTTCTTAAAACATTGACTTAAATATTTACAATTGTTTTTTAAAGATAATAATTTTAATTCCTTCAACTATTTAATGACAATATTTAATATTTACTCTAACACGAATGGATGACTAAGCGGATAAGGCCATAGAATTTTTGCATTCGTTGAAAACAAAATTGACATGATTAGGCACCAACTAAGGAGGCAAGGATGACTCTTATCTTAAAATTTTGACATCTTCGTTAACAATATTATTAATTAAAGAAAGCAATTACATCAATGGAATAGCTGATCATTTTGAACAATGTGAAAAGTAAATGGCAAAAGACAAAGTCAAGAGTGAGCAGTTTTGTCTATAAAGTCAGCAGCTGATTCACGGATCTCCGGGGTCTCAAACCTTTTTCTTTTTCAGGACACCGGAATTTGGGGGAACCGAACATGATTTAAGCCAATTTGGCCTAGAATGATATGATGTGCAGCTATAAGCCTACCATTTTTTATTACTTCTAACTAATAATATCAAATGATGAGTTTCCTATCTTTGTTGTAAAGGTGTAAGTTACAACCTTTAATCAAGATTAATTAGATTTGAGTTTGAGTTTCAAGTAACATGATATGAAATTAGTGTTAATTCGACTCAACGAAGCAAAGGGCAATGCAGATTTAGTGTTCGAGTTTCATATAATAACAACAATAATTTAATAAAAATTTCGATAATATGTAGAGTTTAGAAAGGTCCAATAACACGTAACAATGACGACATTTCGAGTTTCATAATTCCGTTCCTAATTAAAACCTAGTCAATGGCAATATATCTGGAATAACTTAGGTTGAATTTTTTGGTTTTGCTCCAAATACTTTTTTTCCAAACTTCTAATTGCGTGATTTATAATAAATTAATCTATTCAAATTAAAGATGGTTATTAAATTAATCAAAGCCATTGAATTGAATTTCTTTTCGTGCACTTCTGGCTATAAACATGTGAGCGTTATAGTATGATTTTCTATTTTCTTTTTCACATGTTAGGTTTTGGTCATAATTAACCAACTTGTATGGAATTAGTTTTTACGACTTTTTATCAAGGACTTTACATGTATGCCGGCATTGTCACGGCCATGTGCTTCTTCTTCTTTTAGTTCAGCTACCACCCCCTAGTTGAAGACCTAATATCCACATCAAAAGACCAAAAACTCGGTTTGTAAATTAACTATTCATTTATTGCATGCTTTGTTTGAGAAAATGCCCCCTTGCAATGTTTGAGTACCTGGCGAGAAGGCATTGAAATAACCCATGTTATGCTTTCAAGAAAAGCCTAAGAAATTGAAAGATTTCGTTGAAATTATTCATTTAGAAATTTTCTGAGAAGCTAATCATAGGCTCTTCTCACAATCTAAACAATAGAGTCATCATTATATTTGTTACTAAACTTGTTAAAGAGATAAAATATAACTAAAGTATATATTTTTTATCAGAGGTTTAGTCGAACATAAGAAGAAGAATTAGGTCAAAAATAGACCTTCAACAAAAAGATATTAGTATCCAAAATTGACACAAGTGGGTGGGTAGAGAATGCCTAATAGCACGAGATAACTCTCTCTAAAGAACATAGATTTAGTGAGAAATTTAATATATTTCACTGGAAAAAAAACCTATTATAGAAAAAAAAGAGATAAATTTATTAAATTAATTATATAAAAAGAATTTCATTAAATAGATTTAGTGATAAAAAATTTTGATTTTGCATTACTTGTAAGCAAATTCTGATGGATTGCTATTTGCTATAAAATCTTAGGTTTGATTTGCATTGTTTGTGTTTGATTAGTGATTAAAAAAATTGATTAATCAAATTACATTACATTTCTAACTACAAGATGATAAGAAGGAAACTAAAATACATTTCATAATTTAGGGTTCAAGAATGTATAACCCGCATGCCTCCTAGAGGTGATCGAGTTGGTAGAGTGAGAGACATGGGGCCAAAAAATCCTATGTTCAAATCCCCCTACGCTTACACCCTCTCGATCGAGTCTGACATACAGAACTTGCCTAGTGCGGAGTACTCAGTTAACATGATTTGCAGGTTATTACATCAATTCAGAGATTTACCCAATACACATCTAAAAAAATAACAGTTGCGGTGGGTTTCCTCGTTTCAAAAAAAGTGGCAAGTATTATATAATTGTAAAGTTTTCAATCTGCACGACGCACCATGTAGAAACTTAACCATCAACAAGCTAGATATTTTTCCAATTCAATTCTTTTTCTTTGTAAAGCAAACAAGCTTTTGATCAAACAATTTCAGGTTGGCTTGGTCGTCTTTTAAACAAAAGATGATCTACAGGAAGAACTTAATTATTAAATCCGCCTGGAGTGATTAAACATTGCAAAAAATGAGATCCACATGAATAATTAATTAGGTAATCCAATTTTACACACTTGTAATTGTAGCTTGCGATACAACCAAGTAGAGCAATGCTCTACGTGTAAATGCAGTTGTGGTTCAAAACTACATATAAACCTTATGCATAAGAGATGCATGACTAATTAAACCAATCAATCTACGATATAGGAAAAGTCGCTTTAAATAAAGTACAATATAGCAACGAGAAGTCTTGACACCGAAGCCACGGGTGGTGGACGAGACTTTGATTAATTATTGATAGTTTGATTGTTGATTTGCCTCAGCTTTACCGAATTGACATCATATTAGATAATGTTGTGTAGATTGGAGACAATCCATGTAAATAGTTAATCATAGCAATTGGGATATAAAGAGAAATCGAGGGGATGAGATATCCTGTTTCGGTTATGGTATTTTTGTCATTTTCTATTAAATTTCATCCACATATTTACGTAAATCTTACGTAAATATTTGAAAATAATGTTAGAACAGAGTAACTGGAATAGAAGACAGGCCCAGCCCTGGGCAGGGGCAAGCTAGGCCTATGCCTAGGACCTCCTGATTTGCTCTGTTCTTTCGAGTCTCTAGCTTCCTGTAAGAACTAGCTGTTTTCCTACACATAAAGGTAAAGTCAAGGGGTCCACATCTTCTCTTTCGCCCCGGCCTATAAAACCTCAGGACCGGCCCTGATAGAAGATTTGAGGTGTGAATCAAGAGGTGTGTTTTTGATGTTCAATCAGATGCATATCACAAAACCTCGTGTCTTCTTCTCTTTCTTTGCATTTTCTCTTACATGTAATTGATTTTTCAAGGGAATTTGGACCATATGAAATGTATTGTTGGCGGGATGCAAAGGGATTGATGTTGAAGTTGGTCTGTGCACGCATGAATCTTTGGTGTAATATTTACTTGAGATGTTGATTTTGTTTGTTTAAACAATTGTCGAGTTGAGAGAGCTTTGGACAATCGTAATTAATTTCAGGTTTGAAACCTATTGTCCCATTAACCAAATAAGATTGTACCAATGCTTTAAAAACTAAGATAAGACAAGAGATTTAAGATTTAAAAAATTCAATTAGTATTAGATTGTCGTTAAATTGGCTACAAAATTGAATAAAATTAAAATTTTTGAAATATAATTAAAAAATTATCCTTATTCATCATCGAATTTAAGTTTAAATGAAAAAAGAGATTGTTAAAGAAAATTAATTGATTTATTTCAGTTTATAAGAACCTATTAATTTATGAAAATGAACTGATTAATTAATAAGCTGATTGGTTTTTGATAACAAGAATTATTAAAGTTAATCGAACAGGAAAATTAAAAGTTCAAAATTTTTAATAACAAGAATTATTAAAGTTAATGTATGGATAAAAATTAAAAGTTAATTAATTACTATGCAACTACCATATGGGATTGATTTTGTACTTTGACATTCTTTTCACTAATCACAAGCTATACTTTATTGGTTTCATTAGTTATTAATCAATGACCATGAATCAAATAATTAATCAAAATCAATCTTAAGATAGTGATGTCATAAAATAAGTTAAAATCACAGTCAAAGTCAATATCTACTGCAACCCTAATTTTACTCTTTAATTTATGGAAACAAAAGCAACCGAGGATTTAGAAATTTAACTGAATCGACCAATTAATTTTGAGCTGTCCACTTTTCGATTCAGTTTTCAATAGTTCAATTTAATTTACTGTAATAAATCTTATTATTAAATCAATTAATTTTTATTTAACAATTTCTTTTTTAAATTAAACTTCAAAATTTTCAACTGATAAGGATAATTTCTTTCAATCATATTTTAAATTTTTTAATTTTATTTAATTTTTAGCCGATTTTATCACGATTTAATATCAATTGAACCTTTTAGACCTTAAATTTCTTATCTTATTAGTTTAACTTTCAGTCCGATCTTTAAAACATTGAAAATATCCAGTACTCCGTTGTAAACGAAATTCATTATACTAAAACTAAGCAATTATCAATTACTCAAACTACAAATAGAAGATGGAATCCATCACTAGGGAATTGTTCTCTGCTTCACACCGACGGAGTTGATAAATTCTTCTCTAATATATCTCTACTTCAGGTTGCAAGTCCAGCTTATGATCCTTTTATCTTCTCTTGTTTTTCTTCCTTCTTCCTTTGAGTGAACGTTCTCCTCCTTAAATGAATGCCCACGTTGCCTTCCTTTGCCTAGGGTTCGACTAGACTTTTTTTAACAAGTAGGACTTTACTTCTCTTTAACCAGCTAATCCCTATTGGTTTCTTCCAAAGATGAACTTCCTCTTAATTAGCTAACTACGTGTCTTTTAAATTCACCAGATAAGGAGAAAATCATTTTTCTCTGCACGAAAACCTCTGACAACTAAGAAAATTTCCTGCACGATAATATTAATTAGAATTAAGTAACAATTAATCGAGATCATACCCAGAATCAATTAGAATTAAGTAACAATTAATCGAGATCATACCCACAATCACCCAGTCCGAATTCCGCACCACTATAGGATTTGTAAAGGTCTAATAGTACACAGTCTTGCCTCTACAAAGTAGCTAGAGGGACTGTTTTCGGTAAACCTACATCCAAATGTGACATGACAATAAAAAAAACGTAGTATAGTAATAAAAAATACAAATAAGTGATGCAGGTTTTAAAAAGTAATAAATAAAATTAAATTTAATATATATATATATATAATTAATACATAAATGCATAAAAACAAATAAATAGTAATACTAATGATAATAATGATAAATACTTAATAATCAAAATTAAAATAAAATAATACTAATCACAACACATTACTCAAAGTAACAAAAGGAGTAAGATTCGGTTTGTAATTAGAATAATTAATAACAATCTATGTTGAAATCTCTGTGCAGCGAGAGAAAAGAAAAAGGGATAGTAAAATAATAACTGCAGGAGATCATACCCACAATATTAACCAAATATTGTATACTTTAGTGTTAAAATTTTTTTTATTTATACAATTTTGATATTATTTTACTCTAAAATTGAAGTTGATGTTATTGGACTATATACGACACTGAAGCGAGACAGCCGCAATCATTTTGTATAATTTTTATTATTTGAAAAATTCAAAATATATGGTGTAATTAATTATATTCTCAGGACAATTTTTTATATTCCTTACGTGCTAATGCTCGTACAAGGACCGGTGACTGGTGAGGAGTTTAATCACGTTATGGAGCAATCAAATCAACCATTACGTCAAGCCACTCGTGTGATATGAATTATTTGTCTTGTAGAGAGACCATGAAAGCGGGCTTGCCTTTGTATGTTGCTTGAGTTCTACGTATATTAGCTAGGTCAAATAAATAAGAACATTGTCACTGGAAATTTTCGTCAATTCATGTGTCAAGAATTAATTGAAGCTTTCTTGAGTTAGATCAGATCTCATGAATTTACCCCATTCCTATTGTTTCTTCAAAATAAGGATACGACTACTGTGATATCTTCATATATATTTTCGTTGCATGGAAATGAAGCAAACAACAAACCCTGTAATTAACCAGGTTGCAGAATTATGAAGAACATCTGATGAACCCCATGTTCAAAATCAGTCAGTTTAATCCTTGAAATCTGCCTTTTACACAAAAGGGTTCTTGATGTTTTGATGTTGCAATCACCTAATAGGAGAAAAAGAAGGATAATGCAGAATCTTATGATGTATAATCAACTAAATGAAGATAAGAAGGCAAGTGACATGAAACCGAGAAAAGACTTGCGTGTTGGTAATGACAATTGCAGCCGTTATGTTGGTCATGCCCATAATGCCAATGGAGTGCACTCCAGGAAATTTTCTAATGCACTTTTTCAATTTGGGATTTTGACTTTAACTTGTACTATCTTTTCAGGTTCAAATTTTCTGTAACTGATATTAGTGGATTGATACAAGGGAAGAGTAGTTAGAGTTTCCCTTTGGGACTTCCACTAATAGCCACGTCCCATTAAATTAGGTTGTTGATGGTGACACTTTGGATTTTTTTTTTCTTAATCTGATTTCTCATTGTTTCAAATGACGGTGTCAATTATCTTCGAGAAAAGGATTATTTTGAGGGTAGTTAAACCTCTTTTATCAGATTGGGGATGAAGGTCCTGTTTCGCAATCGACTGATTGCATTAGTTGTTAGCTGATAGCTGATTCTATCAGCTAATTTGACCAGTAGATTGTATTAGCTGTTTGTTAGAGATGTTTGGTAAAATTAGCTGTTTAGTATTAACTGTTTATGTGTAAAATGGCTTCTAAGGACATGACTTAGAAAAATATAAGGAAAACCAATTTACTTTGTCCATAGAAATTTGATTTTTAAACATTTCCATTAGTCTAAGTATGTTCAGTCATATCCAAGAGGTCGTGTATTGGGGCTGAATGTATCAAAATAGAAGTTATTAATTGATGTATT
>JAOSBN010119173.1:0-34801 GCA_027563595.1 Erythroxylum suave | reverse complement strand
GATATATTATTATTATTGTTGTTGTTGTTATTGTTGTTGTTGTTGTCGTTGTTATTATTATTATTATTATTATTATTGTTATTATTATTATTATTATTCTTGTTGTTGTTGTTGTTGTTGTTGTTGTTGTTGTTATTTTTATATGTTTTCATTAGAATTATAAACTTGATTTTTTCTAAAATTAAATATCTAAATCCTAAATTCTAACTAAAATATTCAAAGAAATGCTAAGATATAATATTCATGTCTTCGAAATTTTTTTTAAATCAGATCCTTATAAGTCATTTAATCCATAAACAGTTAATACTAAATAGTTAACTTTACCAAACATCTTTAATAAACAGTCAATATTATCCACCAATCAAATCAGCTGATATAATCAGCTATTGGTTCACCACTAATAGAATCGACTAATATCTAGCATAATCAACTGATTGTCAAATTGTTTTTGGGATTATCAAATAAATTGTTTGCAAGCCACTTTGGCTTTGTCAAAACCAATTATGTCAAATTTATAAAAAAAATTTGTTTATTTGAATCTTTGGTTTTTGATTTTTCCTAAAAACTATAAAAAGCGATTTTTATTTTTTATTCGCTATCAGTTAAACATATATGATATAATTATTTAATATATTGATTTTAATGGGAACTATAAAAATTATTTATTATATTCTATTTAATTAAATAAAATTAATCAGGGATATGAATTATAAATAATTTAATTTTAATTAATAATTTTATTTGGTTTTTGCAATTAATTTAAATCAATTTAATTTAATCAATATAATTAAATATAAAATAACTTCAAAATATATAAAATTTAAATAATTTCTGATTTAATAATGAAAATATATTTCAAATAAATATTTGTTTAAAATAAAAATTTAAATTTTAAATCAATTGTTTTAATAAAATAAAACAATTTGTATTAGTAATTTATTAATAAATATTATATAAGAAATTAAAATAATTTATCTTTAAATTTTATATAATATGTAATTATGATTAGTGATGAAAATGTAACTATATTGACAATAACAATTATACAAGTTTTTATTTTTATTTTAAAAAACAGAATAAAAGAACGAAAGTCACACCAAAAAAATAAACATAAATCTAAATGATCCAAACAACTCTTTCTAGTACCATAAACAGACTCAATTTCACAAGAAAATTAAATTTAGCATTCATTTGAGATAAACTTAGAGTGAGCATAATTACTATCATAATTACTATCTCAAACTTTTATATTAAAATTGATAGTACACTTTTTTATAACTACTAAACCATATCTTATTGTTTTTAATCGTATTATTGAATAATAGTATTTCACAAACAAATTATTTAGATAAACGCATGACAATTATTTAAAATTAAATAATAATCTCTGCTCAGATGACCTGTATAATAATTGAAGATATTTAGTTTCATGCATATTCAAATTTAGTAGCTGTTCCATTGCTTACAAATTCTGAGATTTAAATGCATTAAACAAGAGAACATATAAAAAAGAGCTTTGCTTCAAATGAGAACCAAACAGAAAAAAAGCCAAACCAGCGTCATCTGTTTCTCCTCCATCAAGAAACTTACATGTTTTCTGCCATTCTCAAGTCCTCCGGTGTCGCCTTGCCGTCAACGGAGTTGGCGCATCTCTAAGTCTCTTATATTTGCTTCGACAACCAAGTGCCGATCACCTGGAAGTTTCTCGAGAAGGCCTTGACCTTTAATCTCATCCCTTTCGTTCTCCTTATCGCTCTTCTCTCTATTCGGTAGGAAAGGTAACCTTTCTCATGCATCATGACAGTCGGCATCGCTTGTGGTACTTGACGTTGATTTTTATTGGTTTGCTATAGGGTCGTTCCTCTCCGCAAGCTTCATTCTACTACTTATAGGATATATTTGGAGCTCCTTCAGAGGCATGGCTTTTCATTTGCATCTCTAGTTAACGGGCCGAATTATGTGAAGTACGTGTCAGCTTTGTTCTTGATTTTTCTTTTCGAATGAAGAGTCTTTACTATTTGGTTCTTTGTCTTGTGTTTTCCAATGTGTTTTTGATTCAATATGACTTGGGGTGGGACCGATGATAAAGTTGCGTTAGAGAATAAAACATACAGGCATTAAATGTGTCAGTAGGATGTAATGCATTGGCCCATGTACGGACCTCACTTGAAGAAAGAAGCCTAAGAAGAGCTATTCCTTAATGTTGAAATCTTAAAAATATTGGAACTTTAAGTTTCATGTGTCGTCACAAATTTTGGCGCATCAACACAAAATTCAGAAATGAGGTTTTATTGAATGCTAATACTGTTTAGGATTGACAGATTCAGAATTTCTTTTATACCGCTGAGTTGATGGAGATTGTTTTCTAGGAATAATAAGAGGGAGTTCTATTGTCGTACATGTCTTTGGTGACATTGTAAGACATTTTTGACCCTAAGAGTAATTTTGTCAATGTCCTATAGAATGAACAGTTATTAATTGTAATTTTGAATTTTTAATAAATTATCGGTTAAGTTACATAATTTAATTCAGATAAGAGTAATAAAGCAGCCCAATAAATGGTCTAGAATAATGGGTGGTGGTAGAAAATGGATTTCTTTTAATATGAACCTGGTCCATATTGACCTTGTGATGGGAACCAAATATAGAAGCTATATATATAAGTTAAGGTCTCCTGCAGTTACTCATATCAATCATAAGCATAAAGAATCTCTGACTCATTAAGAGAACTTACGTATTAAGAATATTGTAGAAACACCTAGCCCATGTCCCAGTGATGGATTCCTATGAAGACGAAGGTGGATTTCGACTCGTTTCAGCTTCGAATTGCTTGGTTGAAGTTTTAGAACCGAAATCAGGTACATTCTATATTTCTCCTTTTTTCCCCTTTCATGTTAGATCCAGGAGACATAACTAAGGTACCATTATGTTTTACATGTGGTATTAGAGCTGGGACATAATCGGGTGGTTAAAAACAAAGATTTTTCAGTTTTCCTCTCTATAAGGTTTTAGGGGATTTAACTTCCATTTCTTTTTTTCTTGCTTTTCATTGCATGAAAGTAGTATAAATATTTATAGCCTTAAAAAAACAAGTTGAAAATGAGACCAGGAATGCAAAAATATGACCTAAAACTAGCCAAAATTTGCCTTTTTCTAGCGAAGGTCGTCACACCATCGGGCCTTGCACAGTAACACGGGAGAGTCGATGTTACGCACCAACACATGGCCGATTTTGGACCAAAAGCATGTCTGATGTGCTGCGACATGCACTAGGGTTCGACACTTGCCGATCCTGCCAATGAGCAGCGTATGGAAGTTTGCTAAAGTGAACTATGAAATAAAACAAAAAAATTTCAGATTTCCTATAAGGGTGCCCTAGGGTTTTTTTGGTCAATTTTTGGGTCTGAGAAATTTATAAAGTAAAATTTTTTCATTTTCTAGGTTTAATACATTAGTAATAAATTAAATATTAACTCCAAAAAAAGGAATTAAAATGTTCTAAATCCGATTTCGAGAAAATTTTCATGTTTTGGACATCATATGAGGGAGATAATTCAAGTTTCCGTGTCTCGGCTCTCATGTTTAGTTTCGGGATTGCATGATACTTAATCAAAAAATGAACAAAGACATTCTAAAGCCATTTTTGAGTGAATTTTCGTGCAACAAACTTGCCATAAAAGAGATGCATAATTTTTTTTATCTCAGACAATCGGTTCAGTATCCAGTAATGCACGATAGTTGCTCCAATGATTTTTTCTTTTATGAAAGTCTAAATGAAGTTTTCAGAGAATGTCTTTAGAACGAGTATGTGACAATGAGACTGTGCATTCAGATTTTTGCATTTATTGAAGTTACGTTGTCAAATATGTGTGAGGATGACATAAAGATGTATCCCTTGTGTTTGTGGATTTTTTGAGTGTTGATGAGAATGTAGTTACCAAAGTGGCCTTTCAAGTCAATATTTTGGATTGTTATGCTCACATGTTGGGGGATGTCTATGGTTTTATGTTTGATTATTCTGCCCAAAGGTGTTGGCCTTACATAACGTTTGAGATGAGCATAAAGGCATAAGATGGAGGAAAGTTATTGCTCAAATGATCTATTCACCTAAAGGTGATAGTGTCGTGAGAGTTGATGATTTGTACTCTGATCGCTTTTATTTGTAGAAATCTAATTGCATATATTATGTATTGAGCCCAAAGGTGTTTCATAATATGTGTGATTAGATTTTTAGGAAAGATGCTGTTTAGTGACTTTCAGTATTGCTATCATCTTACATTTGTGCTGATCTAATCAAAGTTACTATACGGTCACCTTTTCAATCAATAAAATCAGTGCCACTATTAAAACTTTGACAGGTTTCAATACAAAGAAAAAATAGTTGAGGTTGATATGACCATAAGGTAAGATAGGCCATCTCCACTTACATCCATAAGCTTGAAAGCTCATAAAGCAGTCTATGAAATCCAGGATCGGTCTGATAGATTATGTCTCATAACCATTAAGAAATTGGTTCCTAACGATCTGCTAAGTGAACTTTCAGACATAGATATAGCAAAATAATTTCTTAACAACGTCTCCTAGAGGTACAGAATCTCACTTAGTGTTGACAAAAATGCCTTGAATAAAGAATTATTCTCTATGATGTAAATGGGAAAAGAGGGAGTAAAGGACGCATTAAGAATAATCCATCTTCATAGTAGATTGAAGATGTTAGACATTCCTTTTCCTGATGTCTTCATAGTTCACTAGACTTTGAATACATTCCCTCCAGAGTTTAGTAATCTAGTAAAGACATATTGTTGACAAGATAAGGAATGGGACTTCAATGCTTTGATTGCCCATTACATTGCTAAGGAGGAGAAACTCAAGTTTGTTACTCCTGTAACACTCAATGCAACTAAATAGAAGACAAAGATAAAGTTCATTGAGATCAAAGATAGAAAGACTAAATCTTTCTCCATATACTGATGCTGGTCAATCCAGTGCTGGTAAAGGTCTAAATGACATAAAGCAACCAGTAGTATAAGGCTTACAAGGAAAGACTATGACCACTAGATAACTCCTTCGCTTATCAACTTATGAATCTGATTTGCGATTGTCACGTCATGCATTTAGTGGCTATATAGTGGAGTATCTGATCAAGGTACTTCCATAATACAAGGGTTCATATCCAGGATAAAGCTAAATAAAGAGAAGGAAAAACTAATGGTTCACTACTATGAAGAAAAGGAAGTAATATTTATAAGGGATGTATGTACTGAACCGTGTTGCAAGGTTTATTTTGGGCTTTTACCCAACACATTTTATATATGAACTTTGGATCAATTTGGACAAAGAAACTTGACATTTTGTATTTAATACTTCTGTTTAACAGTTGCGTTTAATGCAAAAAATAATGGTACAACTTTCTTATCATATGGTTTGTATAAAATGTGTCTTACCCTGAATTAGATATATGTTTATTCGTATCTTGCTAACAAGTCATGAAATGAAGGACCCTGATGAAAGAAAGGTCATACATGGTGTGACATAAAAGTTTAAGCCACATTTCCAGAACTAGGGTTAAGAGATTGATTGAGGAAAGTATTCTCTCAATTTTAGATTATGATGATCTGGGAACATGTGTTGACTATTACAGGGGTAAGTTGAGTAATAAGGAAGAAGGGTCAACTTATGCTTCTAACTTGTTAAGTCTGATACATACAGATATTAGATGATCTTACACAATTGCATTGTGTAATTCCAAATATATTCTAACATTTATTGATGATTATTCCTGTTACAGTTATGTGTTCTTGCTTAAAGACTGAAGGTTGAGAACTAAATGGGAAAATTCATCAAGATAGTCAGATTTGACCATGAAGGAGAATATCATGGAATCAGTTGGAAAGTGACTTGATTCACTATAATAAGTAGTCTTGAGCAAAATATTGTGTTGTCAAAAGGCATGACCGCACCTTAAAGGACTTGAAAAAGGCAATGCAGAACAAAACTAATCCACCTAGTCATCTAGAAGTGTGAAAACCCAGTCTCCCACACATTTGTGTGTGAGGCTGCCTTACCGAGGTAGTACAATACTTATAAAGAAAATTGTATGCTTATTGCTGTTTAGTAAGATATCTTAACCACACTAAAGGCTATAGCTCTTATTGTAGAGAAAAAGGGACCAGAATAGTGAAATCACAAATAGCTAGTTTTCTGGAATATGATGCTAGTGGGCTCTTTGACCCTGAGGATGATAACATATTGGTTACTACAATTATTATGTACCTACTACCCATGCCATTAGATCTGATAGATTTAGATCTTTGTACCATGCCTATACAGGACTATGAACCCAAACCCATATTTGTACACACAGAGATTCTTGGGGTACAAGTTCTAATACAGTGGTGAAGATCTACTAGAGTGAGATAACCTATTATCCTATCTAATATCAGATTCTATTAAGTAAATAGGACTATGATATTAGGCATGTTATGAATCCAGTTACTTTTATAAAATTTGTTTTTGTACTTGCGACAGAATTGTGGTGAGTTATAATGACTTATAAAATGTAGGCCATGAATTATAGTAAGGTATGGGAGCTAGTTGATTTTGTAGTAGAATTGCAAACCCGTCAATTGTAAATGAAGTTTTAGACCTAAAAGATTTCAGGATAAAGTTCAGTATTTTATGGATTAACTCAATTGCCTAATAGTTCACTCAGAGAGAAATGTTGAGTAATTAAGACAATTGTAGCTCATGATGATAAAGAGTTACATCAGATGGTTGTTAAAAATGTTTTCCTGAATAAAGACCTTTATAAGGTAGTCTATATGGTATAAATTGAAGGATTTCAGGATCTAGAGGGAACATACTGACATGATTTGCGCATCATGCAGATCAATATATGGTTTACATCAAACCTCCCGAAAGTGATACCTTATAGTTGATGAGGTTGTTACCTCTTTCAGCTTCATGAAAAATAAAATTAAAAGATGCTTATAATATCAGGTCAGGGGAGCAAAGTTATCTTCTTATTACTACATGTGGATGATATATTGCTGATGTCAAATTAATTGACCATGTTGTATCAGGTTAAGCAGTTTTTAGTTAAGAACTTTGACATAAGGGACCTTGGTGTAGCATCTTTTATCCTAGGTATTTAAATTTACCGGGACAGATCTTAATACTCAACATAACTCTCACAGAATGCATATATTGAGTATATGTTACAAAGGTTTAATACAATTAACTGTAAACTTGTCATAACACTTATCTCTCATAGTGAGAGAAAATCTTTGGTACAGTATCCAAAGAATAAAGTAAAGAGAGGTTATAAGGAATGTTCCGTATTCTAGTACGGCTGATAACCTAATATGTTGGACCCCAAACTTTTTGCACAGTTGTGACTTCTCCCCTCTTACTTTGCTTAGAAATTAGAATTTATTAAATCATGCGTTTGCTTGTATTAAATAGAAATGTTAGAATTAATTTAAGGAGTAAGTAAGCATTAAATTAAATGTGGAAAGGTAAGCTGGAAAAGACAAAAGTTGTCTTAAATAACTTAGAGAAAAAATGAGAAAGATGAAGAGAGACGTGTTAGAGAAGTAAGGAAGAAAGAAAGAAAAACATAGAAGGACCTAGAAGAAGAGAAGAAGAAAACAAACCAGAAGAAAAGTTGAAGGAAAGATAGATAGAAAGAAGAAGAAAGAAGAGGATTCAGCTGAATTTTACATAACCTTTATCTTTCTTCTTAATTTGGTGAAGAAAGAACTAAAGAAAATGAGTTTTATCTATTGGAAATAAACGGAGAAAGGAGAAGACCAAGAAACCTAATTTTAATTGTCATGGATTTTCAACTAGATCTTAGTTATTCTATCTTAGATAAACTACTAATAGATTAAGTCTAAGCTCATTTGTTTTTCTGGATATTAAAGCTTTACGAATTTTCTATTTGTGTATTAGTTTGAATGAAAGCTTGGTTATTTGCATAAAACTAAGAAAATCCAAGGTAAGAGCAAGAGGAAAGGTGAACTTTGAGTTTGGACTTACTGTTAATTAAGTGGGTAATATGTTTATAGTTATTGTGATGATGGGCTAATTTCTTACTTCCTTGTATGCTAAATTGCTCGACTTTGTATTGTTATGATTGTTGGAAAGTGCACTATGATTTATTTTCACGCTTTGCCTTGAATGTTTATTTTTTGACATTTTGTATAAATGAAAAAAGGAAAAAACATAAGAAGCATAAAAGTAAGAATACGTGATGAAATGAATTAAGCATCAAAATTTGCTTGTGTGGACAAGAAAGATACCATTTCCCTTGTCACGTGTAAGTTAACTTAAAGCCTTCTCCCAACTGCTTTCTTGTGGCACATGAGCTCTTAAGAAGCGAACTCATTTTGTTGATGGTGTAAACTTCGATTTTTTCATTTCATCTCATAGAATTCTCTCAAGCTATTTGTTTGTGCATTTCATCTTAATTTGTTAAGCATGGTACATAATTGAGTGTTATGTTTCGATGATTAAATGTACATGATCTGATTTGTGTGATAAATTTTTTTTGGCTATAAGTTTATTTGAGTTAGAACCATGGATAATGAAATTACTAACATTACATATATATACATACATATATATATATATAGCTTGATTATGTATGGCTCGTTACCGATGGCTACAAGCATATTAGCCACTGAGCTTCGCATTTTACCCTATTATTTTCTACTCCTCAGGTGAAGAGCAAGCGGATAATTGATCATTGCAAACTTTGGCAAACTCCAAGATATCTATCTTTTGTAACTAAGTTAGTTCGGTTACTTTTGGTTGCTTTAGAAGCATATAAAGCATGAACATTCATATATGTTTTGTATTATGGTATTGATGTGGCTTTTATTTTGTCATTAAACCTATATGCAAACTCTGTTTTGATTAAGCAATGAAGTAAGAGTTGAAGAATTTTCATTTTGTATATACTTAGAATTTTCTTCTTTGTTGGGTTGTTAACCATCGTTGGAAACAAAATTTTAAACAAATGGATTCCTCTTATCTTATGCTCTTTGATCTCTAGCTCAATCTCCAAATTACTCAATCTTCTTACCTGCATAAAAATAATCAATGCTTATCCTAAATTAACGTCAAACACAAAAGAACAACAATGGAAATCAAACTTAATGAAAACATACAAAATGAATCCTAAACTACAACAATGATCAACAATTATGTAAGAAAACACATGCTAATTACCTAGAAAAACATATGCTAATGCACACCTATCAGCAGATGAGCCTCACATCCTCCTTAAAACAATCTCAAGGCATATATAAATGAAATTAGTTAGGCTGGCACTATTTGACTAACTCCTTAAAATACTACTCTTGGCTTATTAGGGGATTCAAGAACTACTTCTTTTGTATAGCAATTCATTATGACCTTATGAGCAGTGAGTCAATCCATGCCTAGAATGTGGCTATCTCTCTCAACTGTAATATGATCAAATTAGCTTCTAACTTTGCTTGATCAATCCGAACTATGCACCCTTTACACACCTCACTGATGGCTGTAGTACTACCTATTGAATACTCACCACTAAACCACAATTCAACATTACTCTCTTACAATGCAGTCTAGATGCTAGATGTGGTATGATAAATGAATGTGTAGATCCTAGATCTACCAATGTAAATGCTTCAAAATTAAATACATTCAATACACCTGCTACCACATCTAGGGGGTTCTGTGTCTCCTTTGGTGATGGCATAAACCCTGGCCTGAGATTGTGGCTAATTGCTTTACACCTCAATCCTAACATTAGGCCCTGTTGATTGTGTTATGCCTCTACCTCTACCTCTTTGTACAGATCCAGTAGCTCTACTATACTGGACCATCGTCTTAATCACTCTTCCTCCTTTTATTACAAACTACGATTCCAAAGTCTCGGAATAATCTCTGATCTCAACTTCACTGCATCATTTGACATTCGGTTGAATCAGAATGTGTCATAAATTTCAAAAAAAATTGGCGATATGGGCAATTGGATCCTCGTTGGATAGTCCACAGAAGTGCACACTATTCTGTAAAATGTTGAAGAGTGTCATCATTATCTCGAAATTGTTTGCTTGAACCACCGGTCTCGCAACTCCTTGAGGACTGAATCTTAACCTGATGAGGTCGATCAGAGTCCTCTCTGGTACTCCTTGCTCTCCTTCTTTATCCATATCTCTTAGTATGAAATTTAGTCTCTTCGCCCTTCTTAACTCTCTTTCATGCTTCCTAATGTCAGGAAACTCATTCTCACTAACTTCTTTCGCTCTTCATGTACTCCTTGTGTTCACGCACCTACAATTACATAAGGAAAAGTATCAAAAAATCTTAAAGCTAAGCAATCTAAATCAAACAAGATGTTAAACAATCAATCCCTGGCAACAACACGAAAAACTTGTTGGAGTATAATCTATGCAAAACAATCTAATCGTTTTATGCTCAAAAACTGCAAGTGTACGACTCGTGACTTGTAGTTAGAAAGTGGATATCAATCCCACAAGAATTGATTCCTAGACACCACTTAATTTAGATTAAACATTATTTATGAAAAGAAATTGTTTAAAAGAAGTAATCTAAAAAATTAAATTAAAATTGAAAAACTAACAATGAACAATAGACAAAATCAAGAATGTGGAAAAATCAGAATTTAAGAATCTAAAGACTAGAGATTACTTTCTCCCTATTTTGTCTCCCTCCTCTTTTATTAATCATATTATGTCTCACCTAAGATTTCCGAATCTATTAACTATCAAGGTGTAATTAATTGTCCCTAATCAAATTAAATGAAGTTGATTGAACGATCTCTCAACTTACCCAATTACTCTACCAATTTAAGTAGTTGTTAAACTATCCAATAGATGATCAATTGACCTGGACAAGATCTCTCTTCTAACTAGTTAATTAATGTGGTGATTGAGAGTTTATAAGACGCTAACTCTCGTTGTACAATCCTACACAAATTATCTTACTCATTCTCTCAAGATAGAAATAAAATCAACAATCATCAAAGACACTTTCATTCAATTAAATAAATTAGGACTTTTAACGAAATAGCTCAAAAGCAATCCCTAAAACTAAATCAGCGACTATGATCTCTATAACATCATCAACATTCAAATAAACCATTTTATAAAGAATAGAAGAAGTAAAATTGACAAAAAATTGAATAAAGAAACTTCTTCTCTTCTTTGACAAAATCTGAAATTCTTGATGTTGATGTGTTATTTTCTCAATCTTGATGATAATCCTTAACTTCAATACTTCCTCAAGACTCAAAACTTGTGTTCTTATATAAGGAGGCTCTCTTCTTTCTCTCTGTTGTGGAGGCTTAATTATGTATCTTATAGTCCAAAAACCCTAAATTTAAGTGAGTCCCGAATAATCTCTCACATTATATTTCCCACGATTGTGGGAATTGACACGAATCCCATGATCATGGGAATTGGAAGCAGAATGTCTCCTCTTCTCTCCTCCTCTTTGATCTCTAGCTCACTATCTAAGTTGCTCCATCTTCATTCCTACATAAAAATAATCAACTCTTACCTTAATCTTACATCAAGCACAAAAGAACAACAATGAAGATCAAACTAAACGAAAACAAACAAAATGAATCCTAAAATGCAACAATCATAAACTATTATGCAAGAAACACATGCCATTACCTAGAAAAATATAGACTAATGCACAACTATCACCTGCACAAGGGTCTGTCACAGGTAGTAATAGAAAAACAAGCATAACTCAAACTTTATTAAAGACCTAAATCTATACAACTTTCATTCTTTGAGTTCCTTCAAATTCATGCCCTAAAGATATTAAAAATAGGTTGAAAGAGGAAGATGGAATTGAAACTACAATTTCAACCTGCATTTCTATTTTTCTAGATTCAAGAACACTTCAATAACATCTATATTTATCATGAATCTACCTTTATTTATACATCAAATCTCAACCTAAATCATCCATTTAACATTCTATAACCTACTATTTTCATACATGAAAAAAAATAGAAAAATACCCAAGCTGATGCAAAAATTTCCAGTACAATAAATTATTAACATCATTTACAATTCATCCTAATTCATCATTATCAATTCTCCATTATAACATTCCAAAAACACTAATCTTTTACTTACTTGTTTAGTTCTAACCAGATCAAAAGTCACTTTAGATCAGTGCTCCAAACATGCAGAATCATCATACATTCAAGGTGGAACTTGGATGATTTCAGCTAGGTTCAATGAACAACAACAATCTTATCTCTTACTTAACTTTGTAAAGATAAAACATGGATTATTTGTGTAGCAATTGGACATGAACATAAGCAAACACAGGGAGGTGAAAGAAAGAGTGTTTTGGTGGTGTGTGAGAGGAAAGAAGAGAAATGACCATAGCTGGAGTTGCTCCTATTGAAACTTACACCTAAGGTGTTAGGTGTCATCCAATTAATTTGCCATATGTCTAAAGGCATGTCCTCCATCTATCACGTAAATATGCTGCCATATGTCACCAATAAATCTAGGTCATATGTCATGTAATCACAACTGTCAATTGTCATCAACTTACTAGTCCATTTGTCACATAATGACCATACAAAATGTCACTCAATTATAGGCTTAATCATCCTAATTTCCATACTAAATTTCTCAAATTTTATCATTTTTATCATGTTTTCTTTAATTTTTTTATTAGCCTAGCTTTATTTTATTTTTTATTTTAAAGTCCAAAACCCACTACTAAACCTAAATACTAGTTAATTTCATTTCATAAACTTTACATACACTCTCTGTGGGTTCGACCTAGACTTATCACTGCTATAGTAATAGTCTAGTTATTTTATTTTTACTAGCGTTATGATGTGCCGATCAATTTTGGCGTCTTTGTCGGGGAGTGTGGTATTTTAGTTTTTGTTTGTGATTTAATTAGTGTTTTGTATATACTTGTTCGTAATTGATTTTTTCACTTATTTGTGATCTTTTCATTTTCTTTGTTTCGTGTTTGTAATTAAAAAATTCATTATGGATGGAGGTAATTTCTTTTATATCTCATATTCTCAATCCTATAACAATGTTTGGACTGATCAACCTAACTTTTGTTATGGATGGGATAATCATCATAATTACTTCCATGATAGTTTGCAGGACGCACAACAATTCTCATACAAACCAGAAGCTTCCTATCATGACTCTGGTCTATCCTTGGAAGAGTTGATTAATATTGTGAACACTAATACTTTAAAATTGTAGAAAAAAACTATATAATTTCAGTAGGATAGTTAGCAATTTCCAAAAACTACATGGTCTTGGAAGGCAACCCAAAGGAAGCAAATTTCTTTGCTTTAAAATTTCGCATTTATTTTTTTTATACATGTGTGTTTCTTTGTTGGTTTAATTTTTGTTTGTTTTAAGTTTTTAATCAAAATGAGAGATAATTAAAAAAAAGAAACATTTGCTTATTTTCTATTGCTTCTAAGATTATTTAATCATGGTTAGAGTGTGAATTGACTAGAGAATTTCAAGAAAACTTCAGTATGTATTTTTACTCTTTTGATGCTCGATATGCATTATCTTTAGAAGAATAGTGACTGGTGGTAGACAAAGCCAATGAGATTTTGAGCCTTATTTGACTAACACATTCATATCAGTCTTAATGTCTTTTGATAATGTATGACATGAACTTCATGACGTTTACATCCTGTTTTTCCATTGGATTTTTGTTCGAGACCATATTTTTATCACATGCATTAACATGGAAATGATTAAGCATTCTTTGTTTTTCAAACTACATTAGCCAAATAGCTTATCCTATTGACATGATTTTTCCTTTGATAAATCCCCTTAAGCTTTATACCTTTCTTTTTGTATCAACCACATTATATGCTTTATACTTAACCAAATGTCCTACCCAAGCCATAAAGCTAGTGGAGCATTTGTAATTGGTGAGTTTGTGGATGTACAAAACTGTAAGTGTGGGAGTGTACATATGTATGGATTGACTATAATGATTGAGATGTTATTTTATGTCTGATAATTGAAATTCCCATATTAATGTAGTTTCTTTTAATGTTAAAAAAATGGAAAAGAAAGAAAGAAAAGAGAAAAGAAAGAAAACAAAAAGAAGGAAAGAACGAAAAAGAAAAAATGAAAATTTTGTTTAAATAAATTTATCAAGGAAGAAGTGCATATGAGTTTGCAAAGTTATTCATAATTAATACATCTTCATAAAGTTGTAATGAATATGATATTTGAGTATGTTGAATATAAGGTAAATGTTGGCTTGGAAGGTTCACTCTTATGGTTTCAATGTATTGTTGACATCAATTGTATACATGATTCTTTCATATTTGTAGATGCTTCGTGTGGCTTGTGTGTGAGAGCTAAATAGGGTTGTGAAATATAAATATTGCATTCGCCATAGCTGACAGTACCATTTTTTTATGAGTGTTGCTTTGGTTCACTAGCTTAATGAACTTTATGCTACTTAACCTAAATACATCTCATCTTACCCTTGCCCACATTACAACCCTAAAAACTCCTTTGATTTATGATTTTGCATATGAATTTTAGTGGCGGAGAAATGAAATGAATACAAAGTTATGGATTGTCATGATCATAAATGGAGTTGAGTATACCCATTGATATATTTTAGTTAAACAATTTTTTGAGTCTACCATTAGAATACTCAGTTTTTAAAGGTATTGAATGTTTATTGATCAAGACTAAAAGTTTGAAATATTGATTTCTTGCTATGTTTTTTTGAAAGTCATTTATCTTTGTTTATGATTATGTATCTTTGGAACATATGGGATTTGAGTAAATGTTTGGGGCCTTTGAGCTTAATTTGGATATTTTGCTTGAGGATGGACAAAAGCTAAGTGTGGAGGAAATTGATATATGTTTAATTGTTGATACATTTAATCATTGAAACTTAGTGATTAATGATAAAAAAATGCTTAAGATACTCATTTTAATTCATACATGATTTTAGGTACAATTTGGAAGGAAAAAATTTAAAGTGAGTCGAACGCATTGCATTTAGATCATTTTCCAAAGATTAATTTTTATTTATCTTCATGGAGAAAGAAGAAAGAAAATTAAAAGACAAGAAGAAGAAAAATCAAGATATAAAGAAGAAAAATGCTTGCCGAAAAAAATGAAGAAAAAATCAATAATAGTTGGAGAAGAAAATGACAGTGTATGAGGAGAAAACCAGCAGCAAAATGCATAGCCAAAGCAGAAATGGCAACACAGCATACTAGAATGTCTATGTTAAATGTAGACAATGTCTGTTATGTTTAAATGCAAACGTTGTTCGTTAAACACAGCCAACATTTGCATTTAATGCACAAGGCCTTTAACAACATGTGAATATTGAACATAGACCAAAAACCATGATATAAAATTGTCAAATAAAGAAATAGTAGCGGCTAGGAAAAAAAAAAGGAGCTGCGGCTTGGAAGCTTGTGGAGAAACAAAAGGAAGAGGAGTGAGTAGCGTGAAGTGGAGGTGAATAGTGGAGATGGACATTAATCTTTAATTATCCAATCGATGAATAGTAGCTAGAAGAAGAAGGTTATGTAGTGAAGAAGAAACAAAGGGGTCTTTGGTAGGGTAATTTTCATGGGGGTTGAAGCATTTTTCCAAAAGAGACCCATGGAGGGCTAAGTGTCCTGACGCTGGTTCAGAGGTGACATCGATGCCGACAACCAGGGTTAAGTATATTTTCTTATTTTTGTTGATTGTTTCTCTCATTAGAAATTGATTGTGTTATCCTATGTTAATTGATTTAGGTTTTATGCATTGATAATTATATTTTGGTTACTGTTCAGTTATTTGTGTATGAACGTAATGGGATTGTGAAAAGATAATTTTAACGCATTCATTGACTCATTTAATTTCATACCCATTGCTAGAATTTTGATATAATCAGTAATTGTTATGTTGAAATTCATGTCTAGAGACTGATGATTCATAATCATTAGGAATAACATGACCTAAGTTAAATGACAAATCGTATGTAGTTGTTACCTTGATTAATTAGTTTTCCTAATTCGTATTCCTAATACCTAATTAAATCTAAAAATCGTATCCTAGGTTATTCGGTGGCTAGGTTTAATTAATGATCATATATTGCTTAAACAAAACCTAAGGGAAAACTCGGGTTAATTATTAACCTATGATTAATAGTTGCTAGGAGAGGTTTGAGAATAACAAATCTTTGAAATATGCTTAATTAAGGTGTAGGCCGAGATTGAACTAAAGAACTAGATCCTTACCGAATTACCCAACCTTTTTCATTTTTTGCATGTTCTCTTTAATTTTTTTATTAGTCTAGCTTCATTTTTTATCTGAAAATCCAAAACCTCCTGTTAAACCTAAACACTAGTTAATTTCATTTCATAAACTTTACTCACACTCTATGTGGGTTCCGACCTAGACTCACCACTGCTATAGTAGTAGCCTAGTTATTTTATTTTGAATAGTGTTACGACGTGCCGATCCAACATTAATTGTATGTCTATGGAATTCTCATTGTGATGATTGTATAATTGATCCTTTGACTTGAGGTCACCAAAGTTATCTTTTATAGGAATTGTTATGTTTTGGTACTACTCATGACCTTTTTAACCATGGGTTGTTTAATCGATAGTCATTGGATGTAACATGAACTATATAGAGATAATTATACGATCAAGATATGATTCATCGCCCTAAAGTAATTAGGAAGAATGTTCTATTATTTTCGATTAGTATTGATTCAAAAAATCTTTGGAAAAAGTGGAATAAAGCTTTGTAACTAGTTTACAAATGTCATTAATTGAATCAATAGCTAATAATGGAGAACTCATATGATTGGACTCAAAATAAACTAGACATTAATTTCATGCTCTATGTCTAATCGGCTTTGGTCAATGAAAGGATTGAATTATATGGGAAAATCATGCACGTAAAGGTTAGTCAAAACCTCTTTAACATTCCTTAATATTTGGGTGGTTATGGTGCGTTGCTAGACACCAATTTTGATCTATGATTATAAATTATTTAATTAGAAAATTAAAAATGATTTAAAAGGAGTTTTAATTTATCTAATTCTGATTATGAATTATAATTATAATTTATAATCATTGCCAACATATTTGGGAACCTAATAAATCTCACATAAAGAATGGGTTAAAGAGAGCAAAGTTATTTTAATCAAGTTTGACTCAATTGTACAATTTGAGAAACTTTGTGATATGAGATATTTAATAAATAAGGATCAATATGAGATATTGATCTAATTTGGGCATCATTAATATTTAATTAGAATTATTTATAATTCTAATTAAAGTTTAATTGCAATTAAATTAAATTATTAAAACGTTCAAAGCTTATTATAAATAAGCTTAAGCTCTATAAAGCTAACACTTCTTACTTAATCTTGTCTGTAAAAGTTACAGAGTTCTTTCAACACATTATGTGGATATCGTTAGAGGCTAGATATTTGTGCAGCTATGGTGGTTAAGATGGATCAAGTTTGGAAACAACTCGAGGGATACGACAAGATTATGACCAAGCTTCGGATAAGATATGAATTAAGATTCCACTTTATTGTGATTTATTTGTTAATCATTTTATAGAATAAAAGAGATCTTGGTTTTCGAGAAATCAAAGGTTACAAAAAAATTTCATAAGTATTCTACTCCGATCGAGATCAAATTCTAACTTGATTTTCCAATAATGGTATTAGAGCTGACTTTATTTCTATAATTTAATTAAACCATTTATGATTGTCATTGGTTGAAATTTAGAATTAAAAAATATGATCAGATTTAATTTTTTAATGAACCTTAGAATTGTTTTGGAATTCTAAATTATAGGTCATGTCTACAAATGTAGCTACTGAGATTGTGAATTGTTTTAGAAATTTCAATAAGCCTTAATCACATAATTGTTCTGGAATTAGGATGGGGTTTCATAGTTTGGAATTTTTAAGATGCTGTAAACCTAGAAACCTGAATTGGATGATTACTATTGTGTCAAATGTGATTTTAATGTCAAAAATAATTTTTCCAAAAACTAGGTTTGAGAAATTTATTGCCTAGTATCATAAGTATTCTGCTTTGGTCAAGATCAAATCTTAACTGATTTTCCAAAAATGGTATCAGCGCTGACTTTATTTATATAATTTAATTAAACCATCTATGATTATTATTGGTCAAAATTTAGAATTAAAAAATATGATCAGATCTGATTGTTAAATGAAGCCTAAAATTGTTTTGGAATTCTAAATTATGGGTCATGTTTGCAAATCTAGCTACTGAGATTGTGAATTGTTTTAGAAATTTCAATAAGCCTTAAACACATAATTGTTCTAGAGTTAGGATGGGGTTTCATAGTCTGGAATTTTTACGATGTTATAAACCCAGAAACTTGAATTGGATGATTGCTGCTGTGTCAAATCTGATTTTAATGTCAAAAATAATTGAGAAATTCATTGACTGCATCTATTACCCTTACGTGCATTCGAGATTTCACATGTGTTATGCCTTTTTTGCAAATATGGTTTATTTTTTTCAAATAAGAACCTGTACTGATAGTATGAGATGCTTGCCTATTGGTTGAATTTTTAGGAGTTGTGCATTGTCTACAATTGGGCTTTCTGTGTGTCGGTTGTGTTTTTTTGGTCGTTTTCTAATTGCGATTGTGTGTGGTTACTCTTGCTTGAGTGTTTGCTGGCTGGTGGAAATTTGCTAGCAGCAATTGCCTATTAGCGACTAGGAGTGGGCAAAAACCCTAAAAAACCAAACTGACCCACAAAACTTAAGAAACCAAGCTAAATGGGTTGGTGGGGAGTGGTGCAATGGTTCGTTCGGTTTTGGATATTGAGAAAACCAACTATATCAGTTCAGGTGTAGTGTAGATAAATTTTTTTTCCCAAACCGATCAAGTAAAAACAAAACAATATTACATTTTTTTATACATCTAACCCTAGGTATATAAGGTAATATTTTTATCTTCTCACAAGTTTGGCCACTGCTTCTGTTTTGTCTCTTTTAGTCTCTCTTACTCTCTCTCACTCTCAATCTCACTCGCGTTCTCAAACTCTCTAGGCTCTTCTCTGAGTCTCACTCTCTTATCTCCAGCTCCCTTCTTTAAGTCCCGCCCTCTCATCTCGAGCTCTCTTCTTTCTGTCTCACCCTCTCATCTCAAACTCTCTTCTTTGTGATTCTATGCGATCTCAATTTGAAAGCCCCTTCGACCAGAAGCCCAAATCCCTAGCTATTCCCTGACCTTCTTCTTTTCCATCTTCTTCTTCATCTTCTGCTTCTCTTCTTTTTTTTCATCATCCCAATGAAAGGAGTTGGTGTGGAGACTTAGAGTTATGACTTTTGAGTTCTGAGTTGTGAGTTTGTGACTTATGAGGATTTGTCTTGATTTTGTAACTGATTGAAGTAACCGAACCTAACCGAATCGCAAGGCATACCAAAAATCCAGTTTCATCTGACACACAGTTCAGTTTCGATTTTCTTGTCTCACAAAATGGATTATTCAATTCAGCCTAAAAAGCAGCTCAAAACTGGCCAAACCGGACCATGCCCACTCCTACCAACGGCGAAAGGTTATGTCACTAGTGAAGCGGGGTTTGCCCGCAACTAATGCAACTTAGAGATGGTAGCCTAGCGATTGTGGCAGTGACTGGATCCGGAAAAACTAGCAATGACGCAAAGAAGTAAAGTAGTAGCGGCAACAAACCCTAAATCTTGAAAATGATGGGGTGCATGTCTCAAACCAGAAGTGCTTCCAAGACATAAGTTGCTGGCGTGTGTAGTGCACGAGCCAAACAATTTCCTTATTTTTTGATTTATTTTTTATGTTTTTAATTTTATTTTTAATTAAATTGGTTTAATTAAATTTAAGTTAGTTTAAATTCCTAATAAATTTGGAAAAGTGTTTCTAAATTGTCTGAAAAATGTAATTTTATTAGGATTATTTTAGAATTTAGTTATTTTTAAAGGAGTTGAATTATTAAATTAAATTCATTATCAAATTCAATTCCAAAATTAAGGCAATTATTTATCTTAATAGGACTATACTTGATAATTTATTGACTCCTAGTTTTAATTTTGAAAAAAAAATTTCTAAAATTAGAATTAATTAGTTTCAATTAGATTGAAATTAATTAATTAGACTCCTTAAAAATTAAGAAAAGTGTTTTCTTAAGTTATTAAGAACTTTTTTCTTAATTAAATTTATTTATTTCAATTTAACTGAGATAAATTAAATTTACAATTTTATTTGTTAAGATAAATGTTAATCAATTTATTTAAAAATTGTTCCTTTAATTATGAATATTATGTTTCTTGGCTTTTTTTTAACAAAAAAATCTATTTCTTGGTTAAATTTTGCAAAGTTTGTTTCTTGGTTAAATTCGGCAAAGTGTTTTCACTTATTAATTAAGAAAATTGTACTTTCTTTAATAGTTTAAAAATAGTTTTCTAATTTGTTAAAAAAATATTTTCTAATTAGTTAAGAAATCAAACATTAAATTGATAGTATAAATGACTTTCTTAATTAAATTTAAAAGTGATTTATTTAATTTTGGAAGTAGTTTCCTCTTAATATTAGAAAATAGTTTTCTAATTAAGGAATAATAATTTCTAGTGAGATTAGAAATAGTATTCCAATTAGGTTAAAATACATTAGTTGTATAATTTTGAAAAAGAAGTTTTTCTATATTATAATAAAGAAGAAGTATAATTTATTGGAAATTATTTTCAATTAAATTTGATTAAAGGAGTCAAGATAATTCGAAATAGTTTCCAATTGGATTTGAAATTTGTTTTCAAATCAAATTAAATTCCTATTTGGAATAGGAATTTATTTCATTAAGGAATCAGTGAGTTTAATCTAATTCATATTTTTCAATGAGTTGGAAATGTTATTTAGATTAGTAAGATTAATAACTAGAATCAAACAAAGCTTGATGTTTTATGCATAAAATTTGATTACGAGTGCATAAGTTGCATATTTTATTTATGTGGTTGATTATATATATATATATATATATATATATGTTAGATGCATGTTAAATTGTATGTTTTATATATGTGATATTTTACATGCAATTTTGTGTTTAATGATACGAATGAAATTAAATCCCTCGTTAAAATATTAAGTACATGTTAAGAACATGATTGTTGCTTTCCATTGTTATAAGAATAAACCAGAGTTTTGTTTATTGTACGCTTGTTGAGTAAACACAAGGTAGCTTTAACCTGAACATATTTAGTTTCATGACATTTGGTTCTACTTAACTAAATTTGTGCAATTTGGATAAACAAACTCATAATCACATAAATTTAGAGGCAGGGTTAGGAATAACATACATGATATGTTTTGACAAGAGTTGTCACTTAACAGATCTAGGAGTCATATATGATGTGATTGATAAAGTTGTTATCTACTTAATTTAAGTGTAGTTGGTTTGTTGAGCAAACTCAAAATCAACTATAATTGAATGGGATCCTAGCCCATTAGAAAGATTAGAGTGATCTTTCTTAATAATGTGACGGCTATTATTATGAATAAAATAGTAGCAGTAACCAAATTCATGATTAAAGTCCTAATCTTATTTGGTATTCATGGCATATAATTAATTACTTGCTTTTCCTACATTTATATTTTGTTCTGAGTAGAATTTACCTTGTTTAATATAGTTGATACTAAGTTAATAAACCAAATTTCTTAGACATAAGTTATGTTTGAGAAGATTTCTCAAAGTTAGATAGAAAATTATGTGCTCGTTATTCAATTTTTCTATAATCCATATTGAGGATTTGGTGACAAAGTTTTAGAGATATGTCAAAATCATATAGATGACAAAATGTATTGACATTTGAGTTACTAATGTCTTGTAAATTTTAAAGAAATTATGTAAGATGTATTTTTTGAATAACCTTTTTAATTGTGTTTTCGCATAAAGGAGGTTTCTTTTTGATAACCCATCTTTTCCTTTGTTGCGTACACATTCCAAGATGCTTGCTTTACTTTTGTTGATGCTGGTTTTGATTTAGACCTGTTTTAGTTGTTTGGAGATTGATGTGTTGGAGTTTGGGGTAAAGGATACTAGGTTTTGTCCCTATTCAACTGGAGGATTTCAGTTTTTTTTCCTTTTTGGTTATAGAGTGCTTTTTCCTATGATCTTTAATTGTTAAAATTATTTTCATATGTAAATTTCTTAAAATCATACGGGGGTTTTAGTTGAAAGTGTGTTAGTTTCAGTTGCTTGGCAACTAAGGGTTTTTTTTTCTATAGTGGACTTTGACCCATGCTCTAATTTATCATCTTCTTGTTTATAAGTAAAAGAACTTCAGGATTCATCTATTTCTTAGTTTGAAAATAGAATTTTTTTAATATTAGCTTAAGAAATAGGTATGGAACCTGAGTTTGGAAATGGGTATCTTATTGATATGATATCAAGGGAAGACTACTCTTGATTTTAACAAGTTAGACAACTAAATGCATCAGTTCAAAGAAAGTAGCTCAAGGTAAACTAATATATGGAATGTGGAGTGGAATATTATATTAGTGTTATTTTTCAAAAGGTATTATCAAGTATATTAGGTAAAAGAGCTTCCAAGTTCTAATTATCTTTAAAAGCTTTCTTCTTCTTCTTACCCTTCTTCTGCTTCATGTCATTTTTTTTTCATTATCTTTAGTGTGTCTTCTTCTGGGATGTTTGGAAGCTAGAAGTACTGATAACATAATGTTTTCTTATTAAAAAGATAAACTATAATGGAGCCAGGTCTGGAAGGAGTGCTAGTGTGGGTGGCTTGTTGCGGAATGAGCAGGGGAGATAGATCGCAGGTTTCTCTAAACATATTGAGTTTTGTTCAGTTGTTGAGGTCGAATTGCATGTAGTTTTCTTGGGACTTATGCTAGCACTACGGCATGGTTGCGCAAGGGTGCAGGTCAAGGTTGATTTTTATGATGCCTAACGCCTGCTAACGTCATCGGATCACACACACATTGGCATCTTAGGGCACTATTTGGCTGTGCGAGATGATTTTAGGAGATTCATTTCTTACATGTCTTTCAGGAATCGAATCGTTGTGCAGATTTCCTTGCTAAACTTAGCCTACATATTATTGGTGACAATTTTAGCTTTACTAATCCTCCTTTGGGGTTGGTTAAGTTATTAGATATTGACTGTTCATTGCTGGATGTAACTTGACATTAATTTACCAATGCACTTCTCTATATATATAAAAAAAAGATAAGCTTTGATTTTTGTTTCTCTTTTGGAAGATATGATCAATCTTTCCAATGATTCTTGTTAGTTTGTTACTTTTTCAATCATATTAAGAAATTATCCTTTTTTTTAAGGAAAGTTCAAAGCTTTCTGGGTTTGTGTGGTTCTACTCAGGGGTGTGAACTGCTTTAATATGCTTGTTCATGTTGAGGAAAGTAATGGGATTTTTAGGTTTGTTTCTTATCTGAAGATAAGAAGTAAAAGAGGGAAACCTCAGTGTTCAAGAAGGAGAAGGTTACATTTGCTAGTCACGATGAGTCAGTTGTTGTCTCCTACGAAGAGTCTACATTCAAAATACTATGAGGTGTTCAACTGCTTCTAACATCGACATCAAAAAAGCATTTTTGAGATTGGCTTATTCTCTACTAGGAAATGGATGCAGATAACAATGACCACGGATGCAAATTTGTCTTGAACAATTAAGCGTATGTTAGCGAATAATCATTTTCTTTTACCATGAAGCAAGTAAGGGTTCTTTTCTCTCTCCATTTACTTTCTACATATTTGCAATTACATCTTTTGATTTCTGTTTGTGTACCTTTTGTGATTTTTGGGGTTAGACTAGAGATTTCCATTTTTTTCTAGAGTTCAAGATTCATTAGACACGTTTGCTACTATTTATGTTCTTGGCATTTTATGTTGTTTTTGCCGATCATCGTAAGTTTCTCTCTAAGTATATGTTAATTTTTTTTGGAGGGTATAAGTTTGTTTCGCTTGGGTTTTGCCTTTTAATTTCTGGTAATCAAACAACAACATTCTTTACAACTAGACTTCGACTCAATCTTTTTAAAGCGCAGGTTAGTTTCGGAAATAGTTATTTTGTTGTTCCTATCAAGGCATTTAGTAAGCTTTGCAAACAAGGCATTTAGTAAGCTTTGCAAACAAGGCATTTAGTAAGCTTTGCAAACAAATTTTCTTGTAACATCACGCATTTGCCTTTCATTGGAAATATCACCTACCTTGTGCCCCTGCCATTAGGCCAACCCTTTCCTGCCTATTTAATACTTTTTCTTGAAAGTAGAAACTCATATCTTATTAAATGATTAGGTTATACTTGTGTTACTTGTCAACTCAATCTGTAGCAAATCATGTTGTAGATTATGACATTATAGTATCTCCCATAGATATTTTTTCGCTCTCCTTTCTTCTTTTCTCTCGCTACATAGACATTTTAACACAGACATGTCGGTAAGTTTTCTAAGTCCAAACCAAATCCTACTCCTTCTATTACTTTTAGCAAGTTGCTATGATTAGTATTATTTCATTTAAATTTTGGTTACTAACTATTTATTATTATTATCATTAGTATTATTATTTATTTTTTAGGCATTTATATATTTAATTTAATTAATTAATTAATTTAATTTTTTATTTACTCTTTTAACCTGCATTATTTATTTGTATTTTTGTATTATTATTAACTACTTTTTTCTTCATATCATAATCGCATGTGGGTCTACCGAAAATAACCTCTCTACTCTATAGAGGTAAGGCTATGTACTATCAGATCTCCCCAAACTCCACTTTGTTGTGGGATTTCAGGCTAGGTGATGATGATAATGTAAGATGTATGTCAATACTGTGATAGTAAGATGCAAGCGATTTCATTGAGTAGGGTTGAAAGGTATAGTACTTATTGGACTTATTCCATATAATTTAGCCTACTAAAGGCATAATTGTAGACTACAATTAAAGGCTTTACTATAAAATGATAATAGTTATTGTTAGAAGAAAATGATAGCATGATTTTCTTTGCCTATATGTGATATGATAGAGATCATATGTATTTCTATTTCATACTTATAACTATTTGTTTGGGCCTATGTCTGGGTTCTTATTTTATGGCAACAAAACGCTAAAATTGGGAAACTTTGAAAAATAAAATAAAATAAAATAAGCACAATTCACAATCATGCAATTGGATGAACTGTGCAGTGGTCGCGATCATGCACAATTTTGACTCTGCCACTCCCACTTCTAATCTTCATAACTTTCAACTCCGATATCCAAAAATTACAAAATTTATGTTATTAGAAAGCTAAGAGAATAAGCTACAATTTCATATAGACAAGTTTTTCTAATTTGGCCTATATTGATAAAGTTTATTCATTTAAAAACAGAAAACAATTTTCTACTAGAAAATAGTGCTACAGCCTTTACCCACACCAATGGTCCTATCTTGTAAAAGCCATATCTTTTTAAAAGTCTAAAAATTTCAAAATTTATTGCCTTAGAAAGCTAAGAGAATAAGCTACAACTTTCATGAAGATGACTTTATCAAATTCTGCCTAGATCAATGAATTTTATTCATTGAAGTCAGGATACAATTTTTGTCCCCTTATTCCTCTCCTGCTTAATTGACATTCTCACAAAAACCAAAAGACCCGAAACCAACAACACAATTCATACATATAAGACTCCTAACATAACAGACTCCTAACCTAACAATTTACTTAAGAAAATCTATCCAAAAGCCATCAAACAACTCACAATTTTATTTCCATCCGAAAATGTCAACTTAATGAAGAAGAAAATTTTGGACATATACAAAAGAGAAAAATTCTTCAACTCTTAATCTCATTTCTCAAACAGAGTTTCACCTCTCAGATAATGTAGAGTTTATACATAACTTCAATTACATATTAAAAGTCAAAATAGTAGTATAATCCAAAAATACAACATGAATGTTCATGCTTGATATGCTTGCAAAACTACCTAAGGTATTCAAATTAACTTAGTTACAAAAGATATATTTTTCTTAGAGTTTGCCGAAGTTTGCAAGGTTCAATATTGATCTGCTTTGTCTTCAACTGAGGAGTGAAAAATAATGGGGTGATCTACAAAGCTCAGTGGCTAATATGTGTATAGTTATCTGTAACGAGTCACACACACAATTAAGCCTAAATATACATATATATTGCGTTTTAGTCTTAGCAAATCACATTATCCACAAATCAGATCATATGATCATTTAATCAATAAAACATAACATTCAATTATACTGCATGCTTAACAATCAAGATGCAATGCACAAACATAATGGCTTGGGACAATCCCATATAACAAAATGGCAATACCGAAGTTTACACCATGAACAAAATGTGTCCATTTTTCGGAGTTCATATGCCACAAACGGGCAGTCAGGAGAAGGCTTTAGGCTAATGTGCACATGACCAACAAAATGGTATCTCTTTTGCCCATATAAGTAAACTTTTTTATGCTCACACATTTCATAATATATTCATTCTTTCACGCTTCTTGCACTTTTCTGTTTTTCATCAATTGAAAATGCAGTAAAATCTTTCAAGCATAACAAGTTATCGAATCACAATGTATTTTCCTATATTCACAATGATTCAAAAACAAGCATTTAAGCACACAAACATGTAAGAATTTCAGCCCATTATCACAACAACTATAAACATATTACCCACCTATTTAATGATAGCTCCAAACTCAAGTTTATCTCTCCTCTTGCTCTTTCCTTCGATTTTCTTGATGCCCTTCAAACAAACAAAAAATTCATTTAAACTAATATACGAATAGAACTTCTATAAAGCTTTAATATCCAAATGAACCTAGACCTAATCTACTCGTGGTTTAACTAAGCTAAAGTAACTAATATCTAGAAGAAAATTCATGAAAATCTAAGAAAATGAATTTCTTGTGTGTTTTCTTTCTCTCTTCATTTTTAGCACATAAAACCTATTTTTTCTACTTCCTTCTTCTATCAAAACAAGAAGAATAGATTGAAGTTACCTAAGAACTCAGCTGGATCGTTTTTCCTTCTTCCCTTTCTCCTTTTCTTTCTTTCCTTCTTCTTCTTTTCTGTTTTAGTTTTCTGATTCTCTTCTTTTAGTTTCTTCTATGACTTTCTCTCTTTTTCTTTCTTACTTCTACACAACTCTCATTCACTCTTCTTTTCTTACAAATTAAGACAATTTTTATCTTTCCTAACTTACCCTTCACATTTAACTTAATACCAACTCACTCCTTAACTTAACTTTAGCATTTCCATTTAATCCATGCAAACACATATAAAGACAATATATTCTTAACTAAACTCCAAAAATTTTCTAAATTCAAAAATTCTGATTTATGCTCATGCTTGCTAATTTAATAGAATAAATTCTAAGAAAAATTTTGCGGTCCAATAATTTGATACTAAATTTAGATTCAACATTATTGTAATGATCAAAACATGATAAGAAATAGAGTGACAAGTAAAAGTAGTTGATATATGTGTGGATCAAAGGAACATTAGTGGCAAGAATACAAAGTTGGATAACCGAGACTATCATTTATAACATGTTGGTTAAATCAACATAATGAGAATCATAAAGTTACATGCAAGGATATGTGTATACTTTTGATTATGAATCGTATGAAACTTGTCAAGTTGAAGAATAGCCAAATCAACCTTTGGTGAAAGGAATATGATGGTATTGAATTGTTAAATTTATATATGTGATGTATTGGATAGAGTAACAATTCATAAAAGAATAATACTTATATTTCATTATATTACTAACGAATTTATATGATATAGTCAAATGTATTAAATGAAATAATGATTTAAAATTTTGTATACTTTAAATTGTTTAAATCTAAGTAGAAATTAAGCATTAAGAATGTTGAAGCACTTCGATGATATCAATGTGGTGAGTTTTTAATTTTCAATTATCTATAGGGAATGAGATTCTTTGGTGAATAACTTTGCAATTAAAATTCATAAGAGTATGGATTTATGTAAGGAGGAAAATACGAGATGACATAATATATGATGCAATATTATTTGTTCTATAGTTATGCCTAGTTCAATGACTTACTTTCAATATTGCTAATTGCATAAATTAGCAAGATTTCATATTAGATATGAAAGGATAACTCTTTAAAGAGTCAAAGTTAATGATTTAATGATGTAATTCATAGATAAAGCATATATTATCCATTAAGTTTAGAACTAAATTGGATAATAAAAGGTTATGAGGTGTCTAAAAGATTAGATATAATCTTACAAATCTATTGAATAAATTGTTTATTTCAATGCATACTTATAGGATAATGGTTCTCAAGATCATTAGTAAGAGTAAGATGGAATTTGAAATGTTCAAATCTCATGATAGTACATCCAATTGGAACTGTTGCCTTTATTGATACATTTGATGTATAGTTCAAACGTTACGAGACGTTGAAACATTCACTTTCATGGTGAATTCAAGGAGGTTGTTTTGGAGATGATTATCAATTTATCATGTCTTCAAGAAGGTTAGCGGGGAGTATAATTATCCTCTTCAGTAGGAGTATGTGAAGAAATATTGCTCATAGAGAACAACAATTGTAACTTCTAATTGTTGAAAACATATATAATTGTCCGAGAACAACTCTTGTTGGATATGAAAAATATAATAACTTAATTATAAGAACTAGATCTATAGAGATAGATTGGATGTTGTTCATCTATTCTAAGTTCAAGTACATGCATAATGTACTAAAGATATTTAGTATATAAGATATCAGATAGTTACTAAATATTAAAGATATCAATTATCCTATGTAGAAGTTAATATTTAAGTTAAAGATGATAAAGATATAACTTTAGAAGTAAATCCAATTCAAGGCTTATTTACTTAGGACAATATCATTCAAGATTGGAAAGGTTCCAATATAGCAATGGTTGCTAATTAAGTTATAATATATTTTTCATTTAGTGGAAATGATTAATTAGATCAATAAGTTCTTTAATGAACTTGATATAGTTCATTGCATTGTTTAAGACAATAATGTATTGTGGAATAGTAAAGCCATAAGGCATATCAAAGGAGTTATCTCCTCGAAGATCCAGGCATGTATTTAGGCAAATTTTCTTAATTATGATGATAATTAAAATAGAAGTTGTAAGATTTAAGCAAGTAATCACTATAGAGAATCTTATAAAATTCTCTTATTAAGCCACTGTCCCAACAGTTATATAATCATCATGTAGTGATATGGTTAGATACTTAAACGATTGGCTTAGTCCAAGTGGGAGATTGTTGGTTTATGCCCTACAGCTAATCAATTGAGTTGTAGTTAAGTGATAATTATTTAAAGACATTCTTTATCTTGTACATGTTTAAATGTACGTGATAAAGTCTATGAGATAATTATACATTATAAATAAAAGTATCATGAAATTGTAACTATGAGATTCATATTGGATTTATATATTATCCTAAAATTGTTCTTAGTCATTGTTCTATTAAGACTGGACATTAATAGAATGCAAAAAGGCTAACACATTTTATGTTTTTCCTTATGAAGGAAGTAGTCGATCTCATATCTAAAGTATGAAGATAATTAAACAAACGTGTGAGTGCTTATTAAAGAACAAGTTCACTTAATAAACCTTATATGAGAGACCTATTTGGAACGTTACTTGTATGCTATGGAATTCTCATTGTGATGATTGCATAAGTGATATTTTGACTTGAGGTCTCCAAAGTTATCTTGTATAGGGATATCTATGTTTTGATACTACTTATGACCTTTTTAATTGTAGGTTGTTCAATCAGTAGTCATTGGATGTAGCATGAATTATATAAAGATAGTTATGTGATTAAGATAGGATTCATCACTCAAAAGTAATTAGGGAAAATGTTTCGTTGTTCTCGAATAGTATTGATTTGAAAAATCCTTAGCCAAGGTGGAATGACGCTTTGTAAATAGTTTCCTAATGTCATTAATCGAATTAATAGCTAATGATGAAGGACTATTATGATTGAACTCAAAATATAATAGACATTAATTTCATACTCTATGTCTAATCGAAACATTAATTGATGAAATGATTGAATTATACAAAAAATTATGCATGAAAAGGTTAGTCAAAACTACTTTGACATTCTTAAATATTTGGGTAGTCATGATGCATTGCTAGAAGCCAATCTTGATCTATGATTATAAATTATTTAATTAGAGAATTAAAGATAAATTAAATTGATTTTTAATTTATCTAATTCTAAGTATGAACCAATATATTTAAGAACCTAATGGGTCTCACATAAAAAATGAGTTAAAGAGAGCAAAGTTATTTGAATCAAATTGGACTTGATTGTAAAGTTTAGGAAACTTTGTGATTAAATATGAGATATTTAATAAATAAGGAATAATATGAGATATTGATCTAATTTGAGCATAATCAATACTAAATTAGAATTATTTGTAATTCTAATTAAAGTTCAATTGAAACTAAAATTTGATTTCAGTTAAATTACTAAAACATCCGAAGCTTATTATAAATAGGCTTAAATTCTATGGAGCTAGCATTTTTTGCTTAACCTTCTTTGTAAAAGTTATAGAGTTTTCTCAACACATTATGTGGATGTCGCTAAAGGCTGAACATTTGTACAATTACGATGATTGAGATGGATTGGTTTCAATAACAATTCGAGGGATATGACAAGATTATGATCAAGCTTCAGAATAAGTTACGAATTAAGATTCTACTTTATTATGATTTATAGGTTAATTACTTTATAGAATTAAAGAGATCTTGGTTTTTGAAAAATCAAAGGTTATGAAATAGTGTTATAAGTATTCCATTGGGACCGAGATTAGATCCCAACACAGTTTTCCAACAAAACATTACCTAATACCATTACTTATAGGCTCCTTTGGCATTATGGTGGCCATAAACAATAAGTCCAAATTATAGATACTGTTTCAGAAAGCATATCACATGTCATAAGCACGTTAGTTTTAGCAATCACTTCCTTTATCTCTCATGATCTTCTTTGTCCAAATTAGATGTTCATTTGGATGACCAAAAGGGACTCCAGTTGTGCAAAATGGAAATATGTATGTAGCGAGCATGTTTGATATGTATCAACATAGCCTCAACGTCGAAGCAAACACAAACACATCCACAATAGATGTTGACTACCATGCATGTCTTCAGATATCCTTCTATGCATGTTATCCAAAACTAGATTACCATTAAAAATAGTAGTTTTTCCTTAATTTCTTAGACTTGTCTTATTACCTACTTTACACCTGCATGAAAAGAAAAAAGGATTGTTACCTTCTATCAAAGCATCGATACCCTTAATGAAGGAAAGCCATTAAAAGATGATGTAAATAAAGGAAACTGTTAATCTTATCTATTCTACATTCAAGTTCCCCGGAGAGCCACAGTTGATCATTGTAAGTTATGTTTTAAATCATGAGATACATACATAAATATATATAAATTATTATACATTCTAAATAATGCATTTCATATCTTTGGAAACTAAGTGGTACATCTTTTCTTAAATCACAGAGACGAATGGGCGAAGAAGCCATACATGTGACAATGAACAATATTTTCGAAATATAGAGTTTCGCAAGCAACAAATTGCTGATTTACAATATAAAGTTGAAATTTTTGGGAACTTACAAAACTATGTCTGTTTGGTACACGACTATTCAGTTATTTTTTTTACCATTTTGGAGAGTATAGTCAAACAATAATTATTTTGTTTGATTACCAGTTGATATGTTGACTTTTTTAATCCAATCAGTTGATTTTTAAAAAGCTCCTCTATAAGAATATTTTGGTTCAGCTGAAAAAAATTATGCCTTATAACGACGATTGTGTTCTTATTTTATTCAGTAACTAAAATTTTAATATACAGTAAAATGTCAATTATACCTTTGAAAAATTATTTTTTTTATAAGCACAAAACTATCATCCACTTGATAGAAATTATTATAGAGTGACATAAGTGTCACAGGTATAATAAGAATCACGCTTGTAATTTTTTTGAATTTTTTTAAGTCATTAAGTTTGCACTTTCTTTTTTATTTTTATTTTTGATATATATATATATATGATATAATTCTTTAATATAATAATTATAATGAGACCTATAAAAAACAACGTAGTATATTCTATTTAACTAACTAAACTTAATCATGGATATGAATTATAAATAATTTAAATTTAATTAATAATTTTATTTGGTTTTGCAATTAAGTTTAATCAATTTAATTTAATAAATATTACTAAATATAATTAAACATAAAATAACTTCAAAATATGTAAATTTTAAATAATTTATGATTTAATAATTAATATATATTTTAAAATCAATATTTGTTTTAAATAAATTTTAAATCATTTATTTTAATAAAATAAAACAATTTGCGTTTTAATTTATTAATAAATATTATATAAGAAATTAAAATAATTTATCTTTAAGTATTATATAATATTTAATTATGATCAGTGATGCAAATATAACTATATTGACATTAACAATCAAACAAGTTTTTATTTTTGTTTAAAAGAAAAATAGAATAAAAAAACTAAAAGTCACACCAAAAAATTCCAAACAACTTTTTCTAATACCATAAACAAACTCAATTTCAAAAAAAAATTAAATTTAGAATTCATTTGAGATAAATTTAAAGTGAGCATAATTACTATCTCAAACTTTTATATTAAAATTGATAATACACTTTTTTTATAATGACTAAACTATATCTTATTGTTTTTAATCGTATTATTGAATAATAATATTTCACAAACAAATGATTTAGATAAAATGGTTGACAATTATTTAAAATTAAATAATAATCTCTGCTTAGATGACCATTTAAATGAGCTTACACCAAAGGGATAAAAATTGTATAATAATTGAAGATATTTAGTTTCATGCATATTCAATTTTAGGAGTCATTCCATTGCTTACAAATTCTGAGATTTAAAGCATTAAACAAGAGAACATATAAAAAAGAGCGTTGCTTCAAATCAGAACCAAATAGAGAAAAGCCAAATCAGCCTCTTTATTTCTCCTCCATCAAGAAACTTACATGTTCTTTGCCATCCTTAGCTCCTCCGGTGTCTCCATGCCATCAACGGAGTTGGTGCATCTCTTAGTCTCTTATATTTTCTTCGACAACAATGTGTTGATCACCTGGAAGTTTCTCGAGAAGGCCTTGCCCTTTAATCTTGTCCCTTCCATTGTCGCATCGCTCTTCTCTTGCTTCGGTAGTAAAGGTAACTTTTCTCAAGCATCATAACAGTCAACATTGCTTGTGGTACTTGACGTTGATTTTTATTAGTTTGCTCTAGGGTCGCTCCTCTTTGCAGGCTTCATTATACTGCTTACATGATATATTTGGAGCTTCTTGAGAGGTACGGCTTCTTGTTTGCATCTCTAGTTACTAGACTGAATTATGAGAAGTATGTGTCAGCTGTGATCTAGATTTTTCTTTCCAAATGAAGAGTCTTTATTGTTTGGTTCTTTGTCTTGTGTTTGCTAATGTGTTATTGTTTGGTTCTTTGTCTTGTGTTTGCTAATGTGTTTTTGATTTAATATGACGTGGGGTAGGACCCATAATAGAGTTGTTGTTTTATACCCTACAGCCAATCACTTTGGTTGTAGTTTAGTGACAAATTATTTAAAGGAAATATTTATCTTGTAAATATTTATATGTATATGATAAAGTCCATGGAATAATTGTACATTGCAAATGAAATCATAATGAGATTATAATTAAGAGATTCATATTGCATTTATGTATTATTCCTAAATGTTCCTAGTCATTGTTTTATTAAGATTGGACATTAATAGAACATTAAAAGACTAGCATATGTTGTGTTTTTTCCTTATGAAGGAAATAGTTGACCTCATAGGCTAAAGTATAGAGATACTTAAACAAACGTATGGGTGCTTGTTAGAGAAAAAGTTCACTGAACAGACCCGATATGAGAAATCCATTTAGAACATTACTTGTATGTCTATGGAATTCTCATTGTATAAGTGATACTTTGACTTGAGATCACCAAAGTTATCTTGTATAGGGATTGCTACATTTTGATACTATCTATGACCTATTTAATCATGAGCTATTTAATTGGTAATCATTAGATGTAACAAGAACTATATGGAGGCAGCTGAGTGATCAAGATAAGATTTATCATCCTAAAGTAATTAGGGATAATGTTCCATTGATCTCAATTAATATTGATTTAGGAAATCCCTACCCAAGGTGGATTGATATTTTGTAAATAGTTTAAAAATATCATTAATTGAATCAATAGCTAACGGCAGAGAACTAATATGATTGGACTCAAAATATAGTAGACATTAATTCCATGTTCTATAACTAATTGGGACATTGGTTGATGAAAGTATTGAATTATATGAAAAAATCAGGCACGAAAAGGTTATTCAAAACCACTTTGACATTCCTAAATATTTAAGTGGTCATGACACGTTGCTAGACATCAATCTTGATATATGATTATAAATGGTTTAATTAGAGAATTAAAGGTAAATTAAAAGGAGGTTTAATTTAAAAGGAGGTTTAATTATGAATTAGAATTAGAATTTATAATCATTGCCAAAATATTTGGGAATCTAATAGGACTCACATATAGAATGGGTTGAAGAGAGCAAAGTTAATTTAATCAAGTTGGACTTGATTGTAAAGTTTGAGAAACTTT
>JAOSBN010119105.1:0-34842 GCA_027563595.1 Erythroxylum suave | reverse complement strand
AGGCTAGCGGCATATGAGAACTTTAGACTTTACAAGGAGAAGACCAAGTTTGTGCACGATAAAGGCATCTTGAGGAAGGATTTCAAAGAGGGAGATAAAGTGTTACTGTTTAAGGCTTGTTTCACTTTTAAGCACGCAAAATTTAATACTCATTGGGATGGGTCGTGCACAGTGACAAAAGTGCACGACTTTGGCATGGTGGAGCTTCTACATAAAGAGACTGACGCTAAGCTTAAGGTAATGGACATCTCTTAAAGCTTTATCATGAGAACCAGAAACCTCAAATCCCAAGTTGTTTCTTTCCTTCACTTATTTACTTACTTTTGCCTTATAATTGTTCATGGCATGTTTAGTGCATTAGTTTATTGAGTAAGTGTGGGGGAGAAGCTAACCCAGTAGGAAAGGTAGCTTAGTTTTTAGTTTAATAGTAATTTTCTATTCAATAATACCCTTTTAGTTCTATCTGTTGCCTTTACTTTACTGTGATTGATCACTCTGAAGCATGATTTATCTTCAAGTTTGGAGAAGTTGCATATTGTTGATTATGTTGTGATTTCATTCTTGAGCTTATTCAGTACCTTACAAAGGTTTTTCTAAGTACTCAGCCTATGTTTTATATTTGTTCGTCATATTTTTAATTTCTTTAATTATTTCATTGGCTATGGAGATATGATATCTGTTCAAATACTGTTTTTCATCTTCTCTAAGTGATTGTGCTTTAATTCTTCCAATATTATAGACAATATTGTGTTTAAGTGTGGAAGAGGAAACCAAACAGTTTATTCATGCAACATTTTGGCGATATAATTGTCATTTGTATGTTATCTTTTAAGTTTTGAAAGTGGTCCTTGAGGTGAAATTGAAATTATATGCATTTTGTCTATTTTCTCCAAGTTTCTGCCAACTTTTGCCGCGGCAACAATTTTCTAAATCATTACTTCGCTGCGACCAACACCTACACATTTGTTTTTGCCACTTTTTGTCGTGGCAAAAATTTTCTCGAACAAACTTCACGGTGGCCAACTTTCGATTCACCGTGGCCAACCTTTCACTTCACCGCAGCCACCACTTAAAAAAAAATCTCCCAGACTTAGTTCTTAATACTTCTGTGATTGAAAAGTTTTGAAAAATTCAAGGTTTTACATATGCTTTTGGAAAACTATCCATGCTTTTAAATGTTAGTTAAGTTAGTTAAATTTTGACTAATTCCAGTTTTAATGTTTTCAACCAAAAGTAAGTAAGGGTACATTAAGGAAGGTGCATTGTGCATTTTTTAACCTTGAGATTGCTTAATTAAGACATTAACCTTATTGGAAGGATATTTGGGCCTGAATTCTTTCATTTATGTGTATCTACTTAATTTTATATCTCTCTAGAACTTATTTTAATTCTTAATCAAGGCTTGATGAACTAAATTTTATGAAAATGAAAGAGGCGTTCATTGCAAAACCTTTCTCACCCAAACACAAACCCTATACACTTTACCATTGCTAGCCTCCTTAAGCCATCTTTTTGAGTGCATGCACACTTTTATAAAATGATGTAAATATTTTATCTCATGTTTTCTCAGTTTGAGTGTTATGAGTAGAATTCATGGGTTGAAGAAAAAAAAGCAAGCAAAAGCAAAAGCAGTGTATCTTACCAGACCAGTGTGATGGTGTGCTACTACCATAGTTCAGTAAAGAATAAATAGTGAGAACTTTGGTACTTCAAATGAACTGGTTTTAAGTGTCCTAAGTAGTTCCTTCTAACATTTGAGGAACCTGGTTTGAGTCTGATTATGATATTTGTCTTTCACAATTGTTTTGCCGTAAAAAAAAGCTGCTATGTTAGAATTTTAAATCTTTTCTTTGGAATAGCTGACACTCATTTCATGAGATATAATTGTGATGCATGTCACTCATTTTTGTTTCTTTTAATCCATCCATTTCACTTGGCCTCCATTCATCATTACAACCCCGAAAGTGTTATTGATTTGCAAAATTATAGTTTTTGTGGTGGAGAGGTAGAACTATCACAAGCCTATGGTAGAGAATGAATTAAGCATATTTTAGAGCAAAAATTACCCCAAGACAAGTGAGTTGAGAGCTAAACACTTTCCTTGAGATAAGTCTCTTTTGCTCAATCTCTCGGCTTAAATACTTGTGGTGTTAATCTTCTTGGCATTCTTTCAACCTGCTTTAGTTGATTTCTAAGAAAATGGTTTTATTAATTTTTTGCTCTCATTTTAAAGTATGGTCAGTATTTCCTTTTGCACTTGTATTCCTTTGACTTTGATGAGCTTTGTCCAGGAGTACAAAGGTCTAAGTGTGGGGGAATTTGATTGAATTCAAGTTTTCTATATTATTTAGTGGCATTTTTGTAGTTCTTGTTGTACTTTTTGGCTCTTTTGGATATTGCGCTTAATTTATTTCAAGTGTGGTTGTTTTGAATTAACATAGTTTGAGTGTAAAATTGTCATAATTAATTAGTAATTACACTCACTTGGTTTTTAGGACAATTGATATTGCAAACTATTGTTTTTCATTGTAGGGCACTCAAGACGTGGAGTCAAGAGTGAAAACCAAGAAATTGCTAGGCATAAAATCAAGGAAGAAGACCATTTGGGACAAGTTAGCCGTGGTGAACTCCTCACGTCGCTGCGATGAAAGATGTGAATCAACAGCCAAAGTGCTTTCGGAAAAATTTAGCCGTGGTGAAACCTTCAAATCAATAACTTAGACCCTTTGGAAAAATTTGGCTGTGGCGAACTCCTCACTTCACTGTGGCGAAAACTTCAAAACAGCAACCTAAAACATAAGTCATTTTTGGAAACTCCACTTACCCATGCTTATGACCCGACCTGAATATCACTAAAGAAACCTATTTCGGGATAAATCAGAGGTATCAGGTGGCAAAACCTATTCTTACACTCTCTCCTTCATCATTTCTCTGCAAAAAAAATCCTTACTCCTTCCATATTTTCTTCCACTATTTAACCTCCATAATGGGTGATTCAGATGCGTTCCGAGTTATGAAATTTCTAAGTTCTATGAGCGGCTAGACGTTTCTTCTCCTCTTGAAGGTGCAGCAATGGCTAGAGTTCAATGGGCTGAAAAAGGAGAGTAGCTTAATCCATAGTTCAGCTATGAGTTTATATATCCTAGGTCTAGGATTTATGATTTGTAGATGATCTATTTGATTATAGTTTAATCAAGTGTTAGATAGATTGGTTTATGTAGAACTTTGAGCTTGAATGAATAAAGTTTCATATATGTCTATTTGAATTCTTTTTTATTCTCTATTGTCTTCCATGGTTGTGTTTGATGTTGAGATGATCTTAGATTTCATTTGACTGATTACATTGACTAATCCTACTACATACACTAAGAGCACTTAACGGGATTTTTAAAAAAATTGGAGTTTCAATGATTAAGATCCTGGACTTGAAAAGTTTTTCAAGGTTCACATTTTTTAAGCTTAGTGGTTTCTACTCTCTCTTTAATAATTTCAAACAATGATGGCCAAAACTCTTTTTTAAAAGGACTTTATCATTATATAATCTTTGTGTTTTTCATCCTTCAATTTTATATCTCCCTAAAATTCAAAAAAATTTGTTTTTACATTTGAATTAGTTCTACCAATCAATTCGAAAATGAAAAAAACCCCTTTTCTCCGAATTAGTTTGCATAATATGACATATAGGTTAATTTAGATTCAATTGTTTAGGTTCCGGTTAAGTGAACGACCCGAGGTTGCACCCTATAGCGCAATTCTTGGAATTCTTTGATTCAGCCTCCAAGAGCTTAACGTGATAAAGGTTTAATAAATCATAAAGATCAATGCTTTACTTACTTGTTTAGCTCAAGTTCTTGCTCAATTCATCAAGTTAACCTCCATGCATGCAAGATCATCACAAATTCAAGGTAGAAATAGGCTGGTTTTCGAAAAGGATAAAAGACCACAACAAGAACAACAATTTTTTGGTTCTTTACCTAACTTTATGAAGGGTAAAAGGATGGATTTGGTGTGGAAATTTAGCAAGGCTTAAACCAAATTACATAGATGTCAGATAGAAGCAAGTTTCAGTGGAGAGAAAAGAAGAAGATGGTGAATGTTTCATCAGAAACACTTTCTGTATTAGCTTAACTCAACTAGGTGCAAGGTGTCACCATGTTTTAATGACATACATTGCTAGGCATGCATTCCTTTTGTCCCATATGTAGGCTGCCAAATGTCATCTATATGCTAGGCCATTTATCACTCAATCATTTTTGCCATATGTCAAATAATTACCGATACCAATTGTCACTAAATTTTGCATATCAAATGTCACTCATTTTCATAGGCTTAGTCATCCTAATTTTTCATATGTCAACTTATCTTACCACTTGAAATTTTTCCTAAGCTAAATGTACATTTTAATTCATCAATTTTCCAATTGCAATAATTAATTTCAAATTTACTAATTAGCATCTGCTAAATTAAAATTCAGGACATAAACAATACACAATTCATATCATGATCATTTTAAACCTTTCATAGCCTAGAACATGTCAATTGAGTGCATATACAATCTTTGCATTGTTTCTTAAATCATGATTCATGTGTGTATGAAAATATTATGCAAGTGAATGAAATGCACTTCATAAATTATCAAATGATATGACTCATGTGCAATAATCTAAGGTTCTAACCTTGAGTATTGAAACAGACTATTACACTAAAGCAATAAGCTTTAAGCAAACGAAGTAGGAGAAATCTCTGATCATATCAATGAAAAAGAAAGCATAGGGGATAAAAGAAAAATGATGAGTCCAAATGAAGGTATTGAACAAAACCAAAACACAACACATTTCGATGATAAAAGTGAGAACAAAGTTTGTACTCAAATCAAAAGGAGGAAATATAATATGCAGTTCAATGTTACATTTGTACATTCCTTTAATCAATGTTTAGAATGATCTATTAGGAGTAAGAATTAAGAAATAAAGGAAATGATGGATCAACCATGGTTAATTGCAAGAGACTTCGATTGCATAATGATTTTGATGGAAGCTTAAGGAAACATTAGTTTGAAAAACTATATTGAGGAGCCACTGGATTGTTATAATGACACACAAATCACATACTTAAGAATTTAAGGGCATGTTTTATACTTGGAAAAACAAATAAGAAGGGAGATCTTTCATTAAAAAAAACTTAGATAGGGCCTTGGTGAATGAGTTATGGATGGATAAGTTCCTTAAGAGCAAAGTAGTTTTCAACAACCATCTTCCATCTGACCTTACCTTCATCCTAATATAGAAGATATTTATGATTTAGCTCAATAATCATCCATTCCCCTTTAATAAACATTTATTAGAGAAAAATAGTTTTAAGGAGGCTTTAATCAAGGGTATTCAAATACCAATTAGAGTAAGCAAGCTACTTATATGTGTCAGGAAACCACAAGTGATTAAGAATGAATTGAAGAAGATAAACACCAATTGAAAGTTGCACTTACAAATAAAATTCAGTGAAGCTAAGAAAAAACTTGATCAAATAAGCTCTCTATATAAACCCACATTGAAAAGCGCTTTAAGAGAAGGAAAAATAGGCATTACAACATTACAACATTATAACAATGTTGCAAAATTTTTCCTTCCTCAAACAAAGGTTTAGAATGCTTTGGATAAAATATGGAGATAGAAATGTTCAATTTTTCCAATTTTTTTGTAGATCCAGTCAAGTAAGGAAGAACAGTAACAAATTTTCATTATTAAAAGGGGAAAATGGAGAGATACTAAGACCCAAAAAAGGACATATAGAAGGAGGTGCTTAGGTTTTTTGCTAATTCCTTAGGTTCAAATATTAATGCCTTTTCCACTGTTAACATTATTCAATCAATTGCTGAGGATCAAGTGCCTACACATGTGACAAAAGCTCAAAGCATCATAAATGACATAATCCAATTCTCCTTACATCCTAATAAAGAAATTAGCTCAGATGGTCTCAATGTGAATTTTTTTTTCTAAAAAAGCATAGATTCATATGAAGAAAGTGATGTTGGAAGCAATGTAAGAATTCTTAAAGGAAGAAAAAATGCTAAAAGACCTTAATAAAACTTTCATAACACTTATTCCAAAGGTACAATATCCAAAGACTCACATTAACTATCACCCAATTTCTTTTTGTAACATTATATATAAGGTAATAGCCAAAATTCTAGCTTAAAAATTGAAACCAATGCTTACCTACCTTATTGATCCATTCCAAAGAGCTTTTATCCAAAGGAGATCAAACAGGGGCCAACATTCTATTGATCTAGGAGCTCTTTACAAATCATTCAAGGAAATAATCTCCTAAGAATTATTTCATAAAAGTAGATTTCTAGAAGGCTTATGATTGTAAGATTGGAATTCTTTTATAAACATTTTGTTGGCATTTATGTTCTTTATCAATATAATGGATATCATAGTGCATTATAATTGTATCCAATGGGATTCTTATTAATGGTGAGCCAACCAAGATGATTAAAAAAAAGCTAGGGGCTAATATAAAAAGACCCATTATCTCCCTATCTATTAACCCTAGTAATGGAGATACTGGTGATGCTAATTAAAGGCATAATGGATAATCACTTCAAGCTCCACTTCAAATACAAAGGGCTGAGCATTTCAAGTCTATCTTTTTCTATTGACTTGATTTTGTTTTCAAAATTAAATCCCAATTCCATAAGTTTGCTAATGATTGGTTCTAATAGATTATATTTATTATCTGTACTAGTCATCAATTAAAAAAAATCTTGTAGTGTAGAACACAATGTAGAGTGGCTTACTGAACTATCAGGCATAAAATTTGTTAAGCCTATTATCACCAATCTTGGAGTGCCTATAACAAAGAGAAGGCCTTCTTATATAAATTTCAAACCACTACTAAAAAGGATATAACTTAGAACTTCTAGCTAGAGGTCTTAAAGCTTGTTTATAGCTAGAATAATAAAGTTTATAAAGTCCATTCTTAATAACTTATATATATCTTCTATATGGTTTCCTAAGACCATCACCAAAGAAATAGAACAAATGCTAAAAAGTTTCTTTTGGAAAGGGAATTAAGAGGGGAGATTCCAAGCAAATTTAAAATGGAGTGATGTGTGTAAATATAAAAAATAAGTGGGATATAGAATTCTCCTTATTAAACTTATGAACTAGATCCTAATGTTAAAGAGGGTATGGATACTTCCAAGTGATAAGAACTCTCTATAGGTGCACTATATTCATGCATACTATATTAAACACTAAGATTTATAGATAAAGAATCCTAAACCAAAGTTTATATGGACCATAACTCACCTATTTAAGCTTAAATAATACACACGAGATTGGGAATAGGACAGAAAGCTTCTTTTAGAATGATATTTAGACTAGGATAAGGCCATTAAATAAGATCTAAAAGATCATATCTCTAAGGAATGTAGTACTACAAAATGCTACTATATATAAGGCTATTAACTCATAAAAGGATGATGATAAATGATTAATTGACTATATTTATATACCTATATTTATCGTGTTTGGCTTGTTATTTAATTTTTATCGTATTTTTGGTACTTAGTTAGCTTCAAGTGAGTTTTTAGGTAATAATTGCCTTCATGAATCAAAAGGAGAACAATTCAGATGAAATCGTGGTATAGAAAGAAGATTTGACGCAATTGTGGACTTACATGACCATATGCAGTGTCAGTGTAAGTATTTGTAATTGTTTAGAGCTTTAATAGCATAATTCTTACCTATGTTGAGTAATATGCCCACGTATGCTGACATACACTATCATGTTTCTTGCTTATGTAAGTCTCTGTGACTATATAAAGCCATGATTTGAGACATTTTTAGAGATACGTGGTCACCTACATGACTTTGTAAGTGATTATGTATATCCTAGAAACCATAGTTTTTACTAAAAATGGATATTATCAAAGGCTACGTAAGAGGAGGTAGATTAGGAGACAAGATTATAAGCATTTTTTAGTCATAAGAAACACGAAGAAGAGATAATTTTGAATAAAGGACTAGGAAAACAAGAAGATTATATCATAAGATTTGACAAAGAGCATCATTCAATCTAAATGAAAAGAAGATTCATTAAATACAAAAAGGGGGATTTAGAATATGAATTCTTTTATTCTATTTGTTCTTCTAAATATTCATTATTGGTTTTTTTTCTATGTGTAGGAACTAAATTGTTTAATGCCTAAGTATGATGAATCCTAAGTTATGATGATGATATGATTTAATCTTTTATTCATGTAAATTTATTGATTGATTTATTATGATGCGCTATAATCTTGAACTAATATACTCAAAATATTAGTCCCTTATTTGATTTCATATAATCAAGATTAAGAAATCTTTTTGTGTGAATAGATCTACCATAATTGATGAAGTTGCATGCAAACCTAAAGAGAGGTCAACATAAATCCTCAAGAATAGGGTCATACCTAAGAGTGAATTTCACTAATCAATAATATAATCATAGGGGTTTTAACTAAAAAGAGATTTCAATTAATCAACCAAGGGTTAGTTGTTAACAATATTGAGAATGGTTTTTTTTTTTGGACATACAAAACGGAAAGCTAAATTACATCAAACGATGGTGATACAAAGTCCCTTGCAGGTAATGATATAGGAGATCGGTGATCAAACTTGGGGGCTCCTGGATGAAATGTAGGCCTGGGTCTGATAAAGCGGCCAGTGCTGCCATGCGATCTGCACACTGGTTGCCTTCGCGGTATACGTGCTAAAGCTTCACCTCCCAATGCCGGTATAGCAGTTCCTGTATACCTGCAATCAACGAAATAGGCTCAGTCAGTACTAGGTTAGAGGAGGATAAAATATTAATAACTTCCAACGAGTTAACTTCGACTTTGATACGGCGGTGACCCTTCTCCTATGTGATATGAAGCCGGAATGGATGCCCCAAAGCTCGGCAGTTAGCGATGACCCCGCTCCGATGTTGTGCACCACACCATCTTCCTTGGCTATCCCTAAGTAGAACCCCTGCAGTGGTGAGGTTGGTAGCCCGGTTTACAGCACCGTCAGTGTTTAATTTGACCCACCCTTCGGGTGGTTTTGCCCAGCCGACTGTCTGTCCTGGAGCCAGTCCTTGGTGCAGAAACACTTTGGATTCGAGGATTCGCGCTTTCTCAATCCAGTCAACATAGTCCCACACATACCACGGTCCCTGTTCCGGCCAGGTAAAGCCGACCTCGAATAGACATTTGTTTCGCCATTGCCACAGGAACCAACATGCAACACCATAGATCCTTGACCACCTAATGTGATTAATACGATGTCGCTGCCTTAAATTCATCAACATCCACCTCTCAGCCCCTTGGTGAAAAAACCCCCTATCACCACGGTGGCAGGGAAATGATGCCAAAAGGCTTGGACCCTTATGCAGTCCCGTAGCACATGCAAGGTAGATTCCTCCTGCCCACAGACTTGGCAACCACTATTGTCTAAAAGATGTTGGGCCACTCTTTATCGATTGGTGAGCAGTTTATCCTTAACCGCCAACCATAGAAAGGACCGAATGCATTGGGGCCCTTGCCATTGCAAAATGAGATCCCATTCCTGGGGTTATCTGTCTAGAGTTGTGCCTCCATGAGGCTATAGGCGGATGTGACAGTAAAACCCCCATGTGAAGTTGGTCCCCAGGTGACGGAGTCTTCCTCCTCAGCTAACCGGCTTAGTTGGATTCTCGCAATTGCTATACTCACGGCAGGGGGCAGGTATTGGCGGAGCAACTCCCATCGCCACTCCCTATTGGCGGTGATGAATTTCGCTACTGGTGCTGTGAGGAGGTTGTCCAGGATTAGAGCTACCACGAAATTGTGAAGGGGACCCAGTCCGCAACCAGTTGTCTAGCCAGAACCGGATGCATCTGCCATTACCCAAGTTCCAAGCTAACCCCTTCCACACTATAGGCCAAATTTTAGCGATTCCCCGCCAATAGGTAAAGGCTCATCCTCAAGCAATCGAATAGGGAATGGAGTGGCCATCGAATCGGTATTTCACCCGGAGAACTCGAACCCATAATGCATTCTGGTTCTTAAGGAGTTCCCATCCCAACTTGGTGAGTAAAGCATCGTTCATCAACCGTACTTATTTGAGCCCGAGCCCCCCTTCTGCTTTAGGTCAACACACGTTGTCCCAATTGACCAGATGTGTTTTTCGCTACTCGCCCGTCGATCCCCAGATAAAGTCTCGCATTTGTTTTTCGAGGTGATTGCAAATCTGGCGGGGGAGGCGCACAGTTTGCATAGTATAGACTGGTAAGGCTGCAATGACAGCCTCGGTGAGCGTCACTTATCCTGCAAGAGATAGGGATCGACCTCGCCACTCGGCTAACCAATTTTAGACTTGCTCAATGAGATACTAGTAGGTGCGGCTGGTGGTACGCTCATGTAGCAAAGGTACCCCTAGATACTTCCCCAGGTTAAGAGTACTAGACACTTGTAGCAGATGGCTAAGTCGTTCCCTCACAGGCTGCGGGACATTTTTAAAGAAAAAGACCTTTGTTTTAGTCGGATTCACGTTATTCCCAGAAGCTTGAAAAAACACGTCCATCGTATGCTTGATAATCTGTGTCTGATCTTCCTGGACTTCGGCAAATAAAATAAGATTGTCAGCAAAGAAAAGATAGGAAATGGGCAGTCCCGTGCGATTCAACTTAATCGGTTTCCAATGGTCCTGGGCCACCTCTTGAGCGATGAGCTGCCCTAGTCGTTCCATACATAAAACAAACAGATATGGTGAGAGAGGGTCTCCTTGGTAGATTCCCCGTGAGTGAGTGAAAGTCTCAGAGGGGACACCATGCCACAGGACTTGCATCAACACCATAGTCACACAGTGCATGATGATAGTGATAAGGTAAGAGGGCAGGCCAATATTCGAAAGAGTTTCACGGATAAAATCCCAATGGAGTGTATTGTAAGCTTTCGCTAAGTCAACTTTAATGGCTAGGTATCCTGTCTTCCCCTTTTTTGTTCGCATTAAGTGAATGATCTCCTGAGTTAGAATAATATTGTCTGAGATTTTACGTCCCGGAATAAAACTACATTGATTGACCGCAACGAGGTGGTCCGTATGAGGTTTCAATCGGTTCACCATAACCTTCGAGAGAATCTTGTACATTATCTTACAGAGGCTAATGCGACGGAATTGGGAGATATTGGATGGAGAAGGAACCTTAGGAATCAACACTAGGTGGGTTTGGTTTAGTTTGGATTCCCATCGCTCCAGCCGTATCACTTATTGGATAAAAGCTACTATCAACGGTCCTATCGTCGACCATTGACTGTGGAAGAAAAGTGCATTGAAACTATCCACCCCTAGGGCTTTATTGGGATTAATGCCAAAAACCGCTTGCCGGATTTCATAAGCATGGACTGGTAATTCAAGGTCATGAAGGCGCTCGAAGCTTAGGACGGGAAAGTCGCCTGAGAGTGGGAATGGCCTATAGCACTGCTCATCGCACACATAGATCTATTCGAAATAAGTCTGAGCTAGTCGACGTAAGACGTCTGGATCAGACACGAGGTCTCCCCGATGGTCGTGAATGCTGTGAATACGGATTTGCTTTCGTTTGGTAGTAGTGAGTGTATGACAATACTGGGTATTGCGGTCCACTTTGGAGATCCAATCGCAGCGTGCTTTTTGATGCCAGCTGAACTCCTCTTCATACAACACCTAAAGTAGTTCCATGCTTAACTGATCTTCCAGGGCCAATATATATTCCATATTGTGTTCTTGCATATGGTTTTGTATACCAGTCAGTTGGGCCATAAGAACCAACAATTTAATTGCATGATAAAAAGGTTAGTGTTTAAGATATCTTAAGGGGATTCATCACCTAGGTACTACTTATTTAATATTGACTATTCATAGTATTTTCTTTATTTGAGTTCATCAGTGTTTCAAATTTAGTCTAGTTTGTTTTCTTTAATTTTCAAGTAAGTTTACAATCTGATTCAGAGGTTAGATAATAGAAAAAAGATTAATCTGAGTACTTACAAAGCTCATAGGATTGACCCATATTTACTAGTGCTAGCTACCCCTACACCGTGCACTTGCTATTAAAACTTATAAATCTTTATAAGCAAAGTATTTTAATCAAGTTTTTGGTTCTGGAGGACTATAATATTATAAAAGCCTAAATTTTATTAATGTAGTAACTATAATTTTATTTTTGTTTCTAATTTATCTTTTTATTTTATTAGCTATTTGGTTTTTGTGTCTTTCACAGATTTTGACTCTTTGACCAATTTATAACCTAAAGTAATCTATCGAGCTTAGTAAGTGAAGATCTAAAGATTGAGAGAACAACTCGTATAAATCTTCACAAAACACAACTTAGACAGTTTAGGTTGGATCGACAAATAGAGAACTTAGGAGCTCATATTAAGATTAAAGAATTAAGAACCATGGCAGACCAACCAATAACAATGTTCGATTATGGTAGACTAGATTTGATAAGAGTGGTGGGCAACATTGTGAAACTGACTATTAACACTAACAATTTCATAATTAAATCAAGTATCATTTAAATACTATAACATTCTGTTCAATTTAATGGGCTACGAGATGAGGATCCTAATGTACTTATCTTAAACTTTGTAGAGATTTACGATACTTTCAAGATTAATGGTACCAATAATGGTGCAATCAAATTATGACTATTCCTGTTTTCATTAAGGGTTAAGGCAAAGCAAAGGTTGAACTCTTTTCTTAGATCATCTCTATGAATTGTGATTAAATAGGAAAAAAATTTCTTTTAAAGTACTTTTGATATATGCTTAGTTGATTGTTTAATTATTTCATAAAACTTAGTAATTAATGAAATTAAATTGCTGAAGATACTCACTCTGACTCATATGTGATTTTATGTATAATTTAGAAGTAAAAAGGTTAAAGTGAGTCAAAAACATAACATTTGGCTCATTTTTCGAAGATTAATTTTCACTTTTCTTTATGAAGCAAGAAGAAGAAAATTAAAAGAAAAGAAGAAGAAAAGAAAAATGAAAATACAATGAAGAAGAATCACTTACTCACGACATCCATACAAGGTAGTAATTTAATTGACAACATAGTTATTGCACAATATATGTCGGAGGCATAAGGAAATAGAAATTCATCACTCACATGCATGCTTTTACATGCAAGATTGTAAATTAATGGCAGCACAACAAAGGATGATGGATGATAGAGTTTAATGGATAAAGGAGAGCCAAAATGTTGCAGTAGATACGAAAGCATGCCAAGGCCAAAACACAGCGCAATAGGCGGATAAAGGAATGAAGCAAAATGTCACAATGTAGGAGGACAACAGAGGAACAAAACATAGATGACATATGAGTGAAACACATACATACTGTGGCATGGATGTGTTCTTTTTCTTAAAATGCACAGTAGCAGATGAGGGAAAAATAGTAGAGGTAGACCAACAATTAAATCATAAAACGAGAGGGCATTAGTGTGAGACAGAAAAAAGAAAGGAGGTGCTACAAGAGTGAAGGTTCTTCAGTAGGACATTCTTAAGGGGTAAAGATATGATCATTTGGAGACCTATAGAGGGGTAACCTCTTGACACAGGTTCGGAGGTGGTGACATCAATGCTGTTGACTTGGGTTAAGTGTATTTTACCCTTTTTGTTATTTCTTTCTATCATTAGAAATTAATTTTGTTATCCTATACTAATTGGTTTAGGTTTTGTGTATGGATAATCATATTCTCATTATTATTCGGTTATTTGTGTATGAACCCATTGGGTATTATGAAAAGATAATTTTAATGTGTTCATTAAATCGTTTATTTGCAAATCCATTGCTAGGATTTCGATATAATATGTAATTATTATGTTGAAACTCATGTGTAGCGAATAATGATTCGTAATCATTATGCATAACATAACCTAGGTTAAATGACGCATCGTATATGGTTATTACCTTAATTAATCAGTTTTCCTAATTTGTAATGCTATTACCCAATTGAATCTAAAGATCATATCCTAGGTTATTCGGTAGTTAGGTTTAATTAACGATTGCATCTTGATTAAATAAAACCTAAGGGAAAACTCCAGTTAATTATTAACCCATGATTGATAGTTGCTAGGAGAGGTTTAAGAACAACAAATCAATGAAATATGTTTAATTAAAGTGTAGGTCGAGATTGAACCAAATAATTGGGACCTTATTGAATTCCCCACTTTTTTCATTTTTTTTATGTTTTTTAAACTGCTTTTGTTAGTTAGCTTAGCTTTATTTTATTTTCTTATTTCTAAAGCCAAAACCCTCTAAGCCTAATCATTGATTAATCTCATTTCAACAACTTTATACATGCTCTCTGTGGGATTGACCTAGAGTCACCATTGCTATAATAATAGTCTAGTTTATTTTGAATAATATTACGATGCATTGTCAATTTTGGCGTTGTTATCAAAGAGTGCGGTTTTTAGTTTTTTTTGTGATTTTAATTGGTGTTTTGTATATATTTGTTCGTAATTTGTTTTTCAATTATTTCTTGATCTTTTTACTTTTTGTTTAATATTTGTGTGAAAAAATGACATGGATAGAAGTAATTTCTTTTATAACTTTTATTCTCAATCCTATAACCAAGGTTAGATTGATCAACCTAACTTTGGTTATGGATGGAATAATCATCAGAATTACTTCTATGATATTTTGCAAGACACACAACAATTCTTATGTGGACTAGACGCTTCTTGTCACAACTCAGATATGCCTCTGGATGATTAAATCAAGACTTGTAATGCTAACCATCTTCAATTTTAACAGGGTATGCAGCAATTTCAAGAGAGTACGCAACAAATTCAACATAATTCCTTACAATTCCAACAAGATGAAAGGAAGTCTTGGTCTAGTTTCTAAGATGTAGAGAGCCAACAAAACTCAAGTACATCTCTGGAAGAATTGATGACTACTGTGATTGTTAACAATCTCTTAACAATCTCCAATTTCAGTAGAGCCTACAATAATAGTTGCAGCAATCCTAGTAGGAAATGAGGGATATAACATCTAGAACCTATAACTTGTTAAGCCAAATAGGTGAAATGGTAGCAAGGATCAAACTCCTAGAATCACAAATGGAAGAGGAGTAGTCATATCAACCTAAGGCATACCCTATGGACGTAAGTGCAGAAATATTACAAAGTGACAAATAGCTTGAGAACCTTGAGTGTAATAATCATGGAGTTGCTTGTGTGGAAGAAGCAGATAAGGAGCTCGAAGTAGAAAAAGACACATCTTTTAGTTTGGAGGTAAGTATTGAGTCTGTAATCATTTTCAAGACTAACCCTTCACCTTTACCTAGCAAGTTGGAAGAATTAAATGAAGAAGAAAAGGTGAAAAGTCATTTGAATTATTTCAAAAGAGTGAGGACTCAGTAGAGATGAAGAAGCTGAAGATAGGGAAGACGCTGGAGGTGAATGATTATCAACTAAGACCCTATCCAGAAGAACCTCATATGGAGGAGCCACATGTGACACCTGAAGAACACAATTTTGTCACGTGAGGAGGAAACATGGAGTCGAGCCAGTAACCCCAAACAAAAGAGCTTCTTGGTAGGCAACCCAAGGAAAGTAAATTTCTTTTCTTTACATTTCCGAATTATATGCATATGTGTTTTTGAATTTGTTTGTTTTACTTGTTTTATGTTTTCTATCGAAATGAGAGAAAGAATAAAACAAACAAATAAACATTTGCTTGTTTTTAGTTGCTTCTGGGATTATATAGTCATGATTAAAGTGTGAATTGACTAGAGAATTTCATAGCAACTTTAGTATGTATTTTTACTATTTTGATTCATCGATATGTATTATCTTTAGAAATTAGTGACTAGTGGTAGACAAAGTCGGTGAGATTTTAAGCCTTATTAAATTGATACATTCATATCAATCTCATTGTCTTTTGATAATGTGTGACCTTCATGATAAGTACATCCTAACTTTGCTTTGAGTATCTATTTGAGACCACATTTTTATCATATGCATTAACATGGAAATGATTAGGCATTCTTTGTTTCATAAACTATATTAGCCAAATAGCCTACCCCATTAACATGATTTTTCCCTTGTTAAACCCCCTTTGAGTCTTATTAGCCTTTCTTTTTGTATCAAATAGATTACGTTATACTTAACCAAATGTCCTACCCAAGCCATAAAGCTAGCGGAACATTTATGATTGTTGAGTTTGTGGACGTACAAAATTCTAAGTGCGGGGATGTACATATGTGTAGATTGGCTATAATGGTTGGGATGTTATTTTATGTCTTATTATTAAAATTCCCATGTTAATGTAGTTTCTTTTAATTGTTTTAAGAAAAAAGGAAAAGAAAAAAAGAAAGAAGAAAATGTTTAAATAAATGTATCAAGGAGTAAATGCATACATATTTAATGCATCCTCTGAAAGTTGTATTGAATGGGATATTTGAGTATGTTAAATATGAGGTAGATGTTGGTTTGGAAGGGTCACTCTTTGTGGTTTCAATGTATTGTCATTAATTGTATTAGTGATCCCTTCAGAATGGTATATACTTTATATGGTTTGTGTATGAGAGCTTAAGTTTGAGTTATGAAACTTGTTTTTTAATTCATCATAATTGATGTATACAATTGTGAGTGAATGTTGGTTTTTACACTTGATATTATATTGAGTGTTATTTTTGTTTCACTAGCTTTGATGGATTTCATGCTATTTGACCAAATACATCTCACCTTACCTTTGCCCACATTACAACCTTGAAAAGTCCTTTGATCTATGATTTTGCACTTGAGCATTAGTGGTGGAGAAATGAAATGATGTGCAAAGTTGTAGAACGACATCATCATGAACGATGTTAAATGCACCTATAGATATATTTTAGTTAAACACATTTTCTGAGTCTACCATTAGATTGCTCAGTTTTTGAAGATGATGAACGTTGATTGATCATGAGTAAAAGCTTTGAATGTTGAAATCTTGCTATGATTTTTGAAAGTCATTCATCTTTGTTTATGATTATGGATTCTTAGAACATATGAGAAATGAGTCAATGTTTTTAGGTCTATGAGCTTAATTTTGATGTTTTTCCTAAGGAAAACCAAAAGCTAAATGTGGGGGAAATTGATATATGTTTAATTTATTGTTTAATTATTTCATAACACTTAGCGATTAATGACAATAAATTGCTTAAAATACTCACTTTAACTTATATGTGATTCTAGGTATAATTCAGACGCAAAAAAGTTAAAGTAAGTCGAAAGTACAATATTTTGCTCTTTTTCGAAGATTAATTCTCACATTTCTTCATAAAGCAAAAAGAAGAAAATTAAAAGAAAAGAAGAAGACAAGAAAAATGAAAATAAAATAAAGAAGAATTACTCACTCATGACATCCATGCAAGATAGTGATTTAATTGACAACAAATGTTGAAGGCATAAGGAAGTAGAAATTTATCACTTACGTGCATGTTTTTACGTACAAGAATGCAAGTTAATGGCAGCACAACAAAAGATGATGGATGGTAGAGTTTAATGGATAAAGGAGAGCCAAAATGTTGCAACAGGTAAGAAGCATGCCAAGGTTAAAATGTAGAGCAGAAGTAAAATACTCATTAGCAAATAAGGGCAAAAGCAGTAGAGGTAAACCAAAAATTAAATCATAAATAGGGAGGGCAGTAACGTGAGGCAAAAAACAGAAAGGAGGAGTTACAAGACTGAAGGTTCTATGATAACACATTCTTGAAGAGGCAAAGCTATGATCATTTGGAGACCTATAAAAGGGTAACGTCCTAATGCTGATTCAGAGGTGGCATTGACATCAACGACCCAAGTTAAGTGTATTTCATCATTTTTTTGTTTCTTTCTCTCATTAGAAATTGATTTTGTTATCCTACATTAATTGATTTGGTTTTTGTGTATGGATAATCGTATTCTCATTATTATTCGGTTATTTGTGTATGAACCCATTGGGTATTGTGAAAAGATGATTTTAATGTGTTTATTGAATCGTTTATTTACAAATCCATTGCAAGAATTTCGATATAATCTACAATTTTTATGTTGAAATTCATGTGCAACAACTAATAATTTGTAATCATTAGGGATAACATAACCTAAGTTAAATGATGCATCATATGTGGTTATTGCCTTAATCAATCGATTTTCCTAATTTATAATGCTACTACCTAATTAAATCTAGAGATCGTATCCTAGGTTATTCGATAGTTAGATTTAATTAATGGTCATATCTTGATTAAACAAAACCTAAGGGAAAACTTAGGTTAATTATGTAACCTGCAATTAATAGTTGCTTGGATAGGTTTAAGAATAATAAAGCAATGAAATATGCTTTATATATGTTTAATTGTTAATGCATTTAATCATTTACACTTAGCAATTAATGATACGAAAATGCTTAAGATACTTTAATTCATATGATTTTAGGTACAATTTGGAAGCAAAGAAATTAAAGTGAGTCGAAAGCACTACATTTGGGCCATTTTTTAAATATTAATTTTCACTTGTCTTCGTGGAATAAGAAGAAGAAAATTAAAAGACAAGAAGAAGAAAAAAATTAAAATACAAAGAAGAAGGCTTAAAACTGCTTGCTGGAAAAATAAAGAAATAACAAGAGAGCTAAATGCATGTAGCAGTTAGGAGTTGAAGGACAAAACGACATGCATGCAGGTGGATTGAAACAAAAACAAAATGACAGCAGCACAATCCAAAGTAAAAGAAAGCTAGCATTTAATGCTAGCATCGCCATGTGTTAAACGCCAACTCTAGCATTGCATGCATTTAACACAAGGGTTTAAATGCTAGCATTTAACACTGTAAAAGGGTTGAAAAGAACTCAACATTGTTGTTAGTGTGAATAGTATGCGTGACCTAAGAGTTTAATTGTCACATCATATAATAATGGAGAGAACAATAGCTAGAGAAACGTAACAAAATAGTGGCGGCAGAGAGGAGCTTACAACAGAAAGGAGCTTTTGGCAGTGAAGAGAGCTGGAGAAGAGCTTGTAGTAATGAAGAGAGAAGAAGGGGGTTTAGTTGGGATAATTTTCATAGGGCTGAAGCATTTTCTTAAGAGAGTCATGAAAGGTTAGACGTCTCGACACCAGTTCAGAGGTGACATTGACATCGATGACCTAGTTTAATTATTTGTTATTATTTTGTTATTTCTTTCTCTTATTACAAACTGATTGTATTATCGTGTATGGATTGATTGGATATTTGAATGATGATGATTTTAATGCTCTATTGAATTGTTTTTTATGAAAAACTGTTGCTTAAATCGAATGCAATAAGTAATGGTTTTATTCCCGATTTATGTGTACCAACTAATGGTTTCGAATCATTAGAGATAACATAACATAGGTTAAATAATCCAAGCTTGTGTGGTTATTATCTGGATTGGTATGTTTTTCTGATTCGTAAGGTATTGTTTGGATAAACTTAGAGAACTTATTCTAGGTTTCGCGATAGCTAAGGTTAATTAATGATTGCTTCGAAATTAACTATGATATAAGAAAAAATCAAGATTAACAAAGTTTGTTGTTAATCTATGACAGATAATTGCTAGGAGAGATGAAAGAATAACAAATCAATGAATTATGCTTAATTATGGTGTAGGTCAAGATTGAACCAAAGAACTAGATCCTCACAGAATTCCCCAATTTTATCGTTTTTTGCTTGTTTTCTTTAATTTGTTTTCATTAGGTTTATTTTATTTTTATTTTCTTATTAAATCCAAAACCCCCTGTTACCTAAAGATTAATTAATTTCATTTCATAAGCTAATCGAACACTCCCTGTAGGATCAACCTAGACTCACTACTACTACAGTAGTAGTCTAGTTATTTTATTCGACTAGCGTTACAATGCGCTTGTCAATTTTAGCGCCATTGCTGGGGAGTGGGGTGTTTAGTTTTTGTTGTTAATTTTAGTTTGTATTTTGTATATATTTGTTCGTAATTGGTTTCTTTTTAGTTATTTTGTTATCTTTTCTTTTTTTCATTTCTATAAAAATTAAAAAAATATAAAATTTGACATGGCTAGGAGTGATTTTTTTAAATTCATATTCTCAATCTTATAACAATGTTTGGACTGACCTACCAAACTTTTGTTATGGATGGGATAATCAGCCGAATCATTGTTAGTAGGAAGCAAAACAATTCCCGTATAGACCAGAAGCATTCTATCTAGACTCAAGTATCCTTGGAAGAATTAGTTAATGTGTATATTGCTAACACTTTGCAATTCCAGTAGGAAACAAGTTCTAGAATACATAACTTGACAAGCCAGGCAAATCAATTGATGGAAGCTATCAACTGTCTAGCATCACAAAGAAAAGAGATGCAACCATATCAACCTGAGGAGTACCCAATTGATATTAGCGTTGAAACCCTACAGAGTGAAGAGGAGCTTGAGAATCTTGAGTGTAATACTCAAAGAATTGTTTGTGAAGAACAAGAATTTGAGAAGGAGCTCTCGAAGCTGAAAAGGACATATAATTTAGCTCGGAGATAAGTACTGATTCCATGATTATTTTTTAAACTAACTTTTCACATTTACGTAGTAGAATGAAGGAACTAAACAAAGAAGAAAAAAATGAAGAGATGTTTGAAATATTTCCCAAATGCATAGGCTCAATCAGGATTTAAAATCTAAGGACAGGGCAGGAGCTAAATGGGAAAGATTATCAACCAAAACCTTATCCTGAAGAACTTCACATTGAAGAACCGCATGTGCCATCAGAAGATTATAATTTGTCACATGAGGAGAAGGAGTCGAGCCAACGATACAAAGGCACTTCTTAGGGGAAGTAAATTTCTTTTTTTTACATTTCTGCATTACTTTTTATGCATATGTGTTTCTATGTCAATTTATTTCTTGCTTGTTTTTAAGTTTTCAATTAAAATGAGAGAAAGAGTAAAAAAATGAAACAAATATTTTCTCTTTTCTATTGATCCTAGGACTATATAATCATGATTGGAGTGTGAATTGACTAGAGAATTTCATGGCAACTTTGGCATGTATTTTTACTCTTGTGACTGGTCGATATGCATAATCTTTAGAAGAGTAGTGACTAGTGGTAGACAAAGCCAGTGAGACTTTAAGCCTTATTTGACTGACACATTCATATCAATTTCATTTTCTTTGATAATATGTGACCTTTATGACTTGTACATCTTGATTTTATGTTGAATTTCTATTTGAGGCTACATTTTTATCACATATATTAACACGGATATGATTAGGCATTCTTTGCTTTTTCCAAACTACATTAGCCAAATAGCCTACCCATTATATGATTTTCCTTTTTGATAAGCCCGAGCCTCATTAGCCCTTTTTTTTGTATTAACCATATTACATGCTTTATACTTAACCAAATGTCCTACCCAATCCATAAAGCTACTGCAACATTTGTGATTGGTGAGTTTATGGATGTACAAAAGTGTAAGTGTGGGGTGTACATATGTGTGGTTGGTTAATGTTAGGATGTTTTGTTATGTCTTATCATTGAAATTCCATGTTAATGTAGTTTCTTTTAATGTAAAAAAAGAAAGGAAAAGAAAGAAAGAAAATAGAAAAAAGAAGAGAAATGAAAAATGAAAAGAAAGAAAGAATCAAAAAGAAAAAGAATGAATTTTTATTTATTTAAATAAATTTATCAAGGAGGAAGTGCATATGAGTTTGCAAAGTTATTCGTGATTAATGCATCTTCTTAGAGTTGCAATTAATATGTTATTTGAGTATGTTGAATATAAGGTAGATGTTGGCTTAGAAGGTTCACTCTTGTGATTTCAATAAATTGTTGACATAAATTGTATGAGTGATGTCTTCATATTGGTATATACTTTATGTGGTTTGTGTGCGAGAGCTAAATGTATGAAATATAAATGTTGCATTCATTATAGCTTACAGTACCCAGTTTTTGATGAGTGTTGCTTTGTTTCACTAGATTTGATGGCTTTCATGCTATATTACCCAAATGCATCTCACCTTACCTTTGCCCATATTATAACCTTGAAAAGTCCTTTGATCCATGATTTTGCATGTGAATTATGGTGGTGGAGAAATAAAATGACATGTAAAGTTATGGATTGTTATGATCATGAATGTTGTTGACTGTACCTATAGATATATTTTACGTAAACATATTTCCGAGTCTACCATTCAATTTCTCAGTTTCCAAAAATGATGCTTGATAATTAATCATAAGTAGAAGCATTGAATGTTGAATTCTTGCCATGATTTTTAAAGTCATTCATCTTTCATTATGATTATATTGCCATGATTTTTAAAGTCATTCATCTTTCATTATGATTATATAGTCTTGGAAAATATAGGAATTAAGTAAATGTTTCGGGTCTTTGAGCTTAATTCGGATGTTTTGCCCGAGGATGTCCAAAAACTAAGTGTGGGGAAAATTGATATGTGTTTAATTGTTGATACATTTAATCATTTACACTTAGCAATTCATGATACGAAAAGGTTTAAGAGACTCATTTTAATTCATATATGATTTTAGGTACAATATGGAAGCAGAGAAATTAAATTGAGTCAAAAGCACTACATTTGGGCTGTTTTCTGAAGATTAATTTTCACTTGTCTTTACGGAACAAGAAGAAGAAAATTAAATGAAGAAAAAAAGACAAAAATCAAAATACAAAGAAGAAGAATTAAAAGTGCTTATTGGAAAAATGAAGAAATAACAGAGAGCAAAACGCATATAGCAACTGGGAGCTGAAGGACAAAACAACATGCATGTGAGTGGATTAAAACAAAGTTAAAATGATAGCAGTACAATCTAAAGCTCAAGGAAGTTGTTGTTTAACACTAGCATCACTTGCGTTAAACATGCAACACTAATGTTGCATGTGTTTAACACAGGTCTTTAAAAACTAGCATTAAACGTGAAAACTAGCATTTAACACTACCATAGGGTTGAAAAGAATGCAAACGTTGTCATTCACATTAACGTTTAACACTGCAAAAGGGTTTTAAGAGTGAATAGCAGTGTAGACACAAACATTATTCATCAGTTCATATGAATACTAGAAGAGAGCTTGCGAGAGAGGAGTAGAGGCGTAAATAGTATGCATTACCTAAGAGTTTAATTGTCACATCATAGAATAGTGAAGAGAACACTAGCTAGGGAAATAGAATAGAATAGTGGCAGCAAAGAGAAGCTTGTGGCAGTGAAGAGAGCCGAAGGGGGTTTCAGTTCGGGATAATTTTCAAGGGGCTGAAGCATTTTCTTGAGAGAGTCATGAAGGGCTACACGTCTTGATGCCAGTTCAGAGGTGACATCGATGCCGACGATCTGGATGAAGTATTTTTTATTATTTGGTTGTTTCTTTCTCTCATTAGAAATTGATTATGTTATCTTATATGGATTGATTGGGTGTTCGAATGATGATGATTTTAATACTCTATTGAATCATTTTTCATTAAACCCAATGCTAGAATCGAATACAATATGTAATCATTGTATTCCTTATTCATATATAGCAACTAATGATTCCGAATCATTAGAGATATTATAACATAGGTTAAATAATCTGAGCTTGTGTGATTATTACCTAGATTGGTCTGTTTTCCTGATTCGTAAGGTAGCTATGCAGATAAACTTAGAGAGCTTATCCTTGGTTCCCCAATAGCTAGGGTTAATTAATGAGCGCTATGTAATCTAAAAAAAATCGGGATTAATAGAACTTGTTAATCTACGACCGATAATTGCTAAAAGAGATAAAAAGAACAACAAATCAATGAATTATGCTTAATTAGGTGTAGGTCGACATTGAACCAAAGAATCGGATCCCTATCGAATTCCCCAATTTTATTATTTTGTGTACGTTTTCTTTAATTTTTTTCATTAGGTTTATTTTTATTTTTATTTTCTTATTAAATCCAAAACCTCCTTATTACCTGAACATCAATTAATTTCATTTCATAAGTTAACTGAACACTCCCTATGGGATTGACCTAGATTCACCACTGCTACAGTAGTAGTCTTGTTATTTTATTTTGACTAGCATTATGACGCTCCTTTCAATGCTTGATTAAGGTGTAGCCAAGATTGAATCAAAGAATCGGGTCCTTACGGAATTCCCCAATTTTGTCATTTTTATGTTTTTTAAATTGTTTTTATTAGCTAGTTTAGCTTTATTATATTTTCTTATTTCTAAAACCAAAACCCCCTAAACCTAAACACCAATTAATTTCATTTCGACAAATTAACACACTCTCTGTGGGATCGACCTAAACTCACCAGTACTATAATAGTACTATAGTTTGTTTTGACTAGCATTACGACTTGTTGTAAACTTTCCACCAACAAAGACTGCTAAGCTGAGGAATGATATCTCCTCCTATTCTTAGGCTAATTTAAGGTCATTATATGACACATGGGAGAGACTCAAGGAGATGTATCTACCATTGTGGATGCATATTTAGAATTGTTGTAACGGGCTAAATCAGAATACAAAATGGATGACAAATGCAATGGCTAGGGATACTTTGAATAATAAGACACTATAAGTAGCTCATGACCTTATTAAAGACATGGCAATGAATAACTATCAGTGGTGCTCTTCTCAAGAAAGACTTAACAAGACAATGGGGGGTATATGACATGGATGCAAGGGCACAATTGGCGAACTAGGTGAAATCTCTGAGTAAAAAGATTGAGAGACTAGCTATAAATTTTTAATGTTAAGTTACGTAATGTAAGGTGTGTGGGCTAAAACATTTAAGCCAAAATTGTCAAACATTATAGCTCAAACATGTGGATTATATAGGGAATGTTTCTAGACCCTAAAATAATTTGTACAGTAAGACCTATGATCCAGGATGGAGAAATCCCCCTAATTTATCTTAGAAAAATCAAGGAGAAGTAAGGGAAAACTCTCCACCAAGATTTCCATATTAAGTAAGGAGTAACTCTCCACCAAGAATTCCGTAACAACTACCTTAAACAAAAAAGCTAAATTTAGAAGATATGATGTTCAAGCGTAATCAAGAGTCAGATGCAAGATATAAAAAATAACAAAGGCTTTTATATATAACTTAGAGTTTTAGTTTAGTCAAATTGTAAAATTAGTATTTTAAAAAAACATAGGGGAGTTGACAAGTACTGTGGAAATCAATTCTAAAAAATGTATAACGATAATCACTCTTAGGAGGAGAAAAGAGCTTCAAGAAGAAAATGAACACTAATAGAAGAAGGAGAATTCCAAAAGTCAAGGAAAAGTTAAAGATGAAGGACACCTTTAAAAAGTCAAGAAAATCTGACCTTTCACCCCTTATCCTACAAAAGCGAAGAAAGATATAATAGATGCACAGTTTAGTAAATTCCTCGAGCTATTTAAGCAAATCTAAATTAGCTTACCCTTTGTTGAAGCTTTGTGTAGATGTCACAGTACTTGAAATTTTTTAAGGAGTCACTATCGAACAAGAGAAAGTTGGAGGAGTTGACAACTATAATGCTGAGTGGAAGGTGCTTATAGATCTATGGGGTTTTACTATCCCTCAACAAATAGTTAGTTTAAAAATAAATAAGGGTTTAGCTGACCTAGGGGTCCGTATTAATATGATGCCTTATTTATTATTTACGAAACTATGCTTAGGTGAGCTAAAACCTACTAGGATAATTGTGCAACTAGCAGACAAATCACTAAAACTTCCTAAAGGCATTATAGAAGATATTCTTATTAATATTGATAAGTTTATCTTCCAAGTAGACTCTGAGATTCCTAAAATAGATGAAGATGTAGAGGTACCTTTAGTCATTAGTCGACCCTTTTTAGCAACTACTAAATCAATTATTGAAGTTGGGAAAGGCAAGTTAATACTAAGGTGGGGGATGAAGGGGTTGAATTTAAAATGTCTAGTGCCATGAATCTCGACCTTGAACTTATTGATGTAAATGAATCTAGTGTCTAGTGTCATGAATCTTGACCTTGAACTTATTGATTCCACATTTTTGTCTAGTGTAAGTTTTTATACAACAATTAGCACTAACATAATGGATGAAGAGATGAGAAGCCCATGATGGATGGAGGAGGTATTTGTGTAGATAACAGACATCTTGAGATATCTATCCCACCTCCACCTTCTAGAGTGGCTACATAATCTTCAAATCTATAACAATATTAGGCTTCGGGACTTAGGGATCTGATGATGATGAATATACCCTGCCTGACGAGAGATGACTAGTACAAAAATAGTTTGGATGCTTTATTCTAAATAGATGTATCTAATATCATATGGACGCTTCATTCAATTCAGAGCTGTACACATCTTTTATTTAGGGTAATACTAATTCAAACCTTTCTCATTTTTTGAGTTTTATTGTTACTTTATCTTTAAGTGCTTCAATTGTGTACATCAGGGATAATGTACAATTTTACTAGTGATCCAAAGGGTCCATAACTAATTGAAGCATATCTACATGAAATGTCTTGTTAGATCTAAAACTAAAATGACTATTAACTAGTTAATTGTTCATTGGTTATCTATTAACTAGCCAATAAACTAGTTATTTTTAAACGATTCATTATATGGAAACATTTAACTTCCCTATTAATCTATGTACCATTAATTTCATCAATTTTACCTTTTTAAAAAGATTAGAAATTACTTCAGAATTTATTTAAGCATCAAATTTAGCTACGTGACATATAAATTGATTAAGTGAAATGGTAAAAGTACTAAAATGGGAATCAGTAACCAATTCTTTTAGGAAATGAATAACCAAGATTTTCTTATATATTAAAACAAATCACATATAATTCCATAAAAAAGAAAAAGGAAAAATATATCTATAGGAGAAAAAAATAAATATGGAATATCCTAAACAATTACAGCCATTTAACTTCCCTTTATATATGTAACCCCAAAAAATAAACATCCATCAACATCCATTTTTTGATAACATCGAAAAAACAAAATGGGAGCTAAAAACATAAGTGTGGCTAATATGCGTCGTTCATACCAAAAAATGAAACCTAACTCTACACACTAAATTTAAAGTAGCGGTGAGTAGGGATTGTATCTACAAAGAGTGTAGGTGTAGCTTTTGTAATGAATGATTTGGTATTTAGGATATAATAGGGTGGTTGGTTGGATTTAAATAAGAAAACAAAGTAAAATTAAACTAATGAAAGCAATTCAAATCGAAAATCAAAGAATGATAAGATTGAAAAATGGGTTTAGAATCCAGTTCTCCATTCAATCTCAGCCAACACATGAATGAGCAAACTTATTCGTCATGTTGTTTTCATACCTTTCTTAGAAACTATTATCTGTAGGTTAACAATAAGCTTGTTAAGCCCAATTTTCCCATAGGTCAAATCTAATCAAAATATGCTCTTTAAATAAACCTAGCCATCAAACAACCTATAACAAGTTCTTTATATTTAGTATGATAACAACAATAAGAACTAGGAAAATAGGTTAATCTAAGCAATAACCTCACAAGCTTGGGTTATTTAACCTATGTTATGTTGTCCCTAATGATTCATAACCATTAGTTACTACAAAAGAAGAAGAGTTACAATGATTAAATATTGTAATATAGATTTTGGCAGAGGTTCCATACATAAATAATCTATTGAGAATGAGAACACTAATAATTCATACATGAATACCCAAAACATTAAGAAAAGAATAACGCAAAAAATTTCTAAAGAGAGAACAACATTACAAGATGAATAGACACCCAAATGTGTTCTTCAGCCTTTATTTCTCCTTTGAACAAAAAGAAATAAGGTTAGCTCCCCATGGCTCTCAAAGAAGTAAAAGTTCTACCCTCTTTCGTGCTTCAAAAATACTTCATCCTTTGTTTGGACACTTACATGTCCTTTTTATAGAAAAAATTTGGGTTTTAGGACATACAAAATTTTGTAACCAACCATATGTGGAAATTTTTCCTCAACTAATCTTTCTACATGATTTTGGTGAGCTACACGGTTATATAGCTAACTTATAAACATGTGCATGTACTTACAAGGTTGTGTATGTTATAGGTGGTGCTAAAGCAATCCTATACGCTTCTAGAGAGTTACACGGTCTTATGCATGGTCGTGTAGGTTGAAGGAACTTCATTTCTTTTATTTTCTTTTCCCATCTTCCCCTAATTCATCTCTTTCTTTTTCTACAAAGGAACATAAGGTTAAACATCAAGAGGATGGCTCCAAGGATGTGCCTTTGTGCAACATCTCGTTTTCCCATATTAAGGGTTAGAATCCTAGAATATTGAACATGAGATACATTAATGAGAAATTAAAGAATTTTATTTCATACTCATGCATAATATAGCATACATATACGTGAATTTGATTATTGCACACATTACAATGAATGTACATGCACTCATTCGACACTTTACAGGTATAATTGATATTTAATGTGATTATAATGTGAATTGTGGATTATGTGACTTGAAAATTGAGTTGGTGTGTTTAATTAGTGATTTAAATTTTTGGAGAAATTTTAGGAAAATTATGAATTTCTCGGTATTTTTGGGCTAGGAAAAAATATCAAGTGGCAGGACAATTGATAAATGGTAGAATTAAATGTCAATTGGTAGTAGAAATTATTGATAAGAGATATTAAGATTTAATGACAAGTCCGATTGAAAATTTAGAGACAATTGGATTAGAAATTGGAAACAAATGGACTAGTAGTTAAAAGAACTAAGTTAAGACCATAAGCAAGTGACAAGTGAAAATGTTTACACTAAAAGACCATACTTTACATTTTTTTATTTGTCTTATGCCTTATTTTTTCTTCACTTTCATTATTTCTTCTCCATTTACAACATCTTCAACTCCTACCATCTTGAACTTTACTCTTATCCTTCACTTGCCACTTCAAAATCTTTGTCTTCTTCACCTTGCCATTAAAAGACACAACTCATTCTTCCATCAAAGATGATGATCATTTGATATAAGGAGTTAGGTTTTATTGAAGGTTTTAAAGAAGTTTGGATAAATCAAGTAAGCAACCTACTACTCTTCATGGCTTTGTTAAATGAAGCTTATTTGATGACAGTTAGGGGTTACATCATCATAAAATAGTGCTTTATAAATATCAATTGTGAGTGATGAAATGAGCACGTAAATGTCTTGTTTTTACATATATGATGAGTAATGATTCATAGGTTGATGTACTAATGATGTAGAAAGAAGTGCAGAAAATTGATTTGTACATTGATGTTCATGTTCTGTTTTTAATGCTTAATCACATGAATTTTTGGGTAGTTGTTATGTGGAGGAACTAGAATGATCTTGAGGTTAAATAAAAGGCCAATGTGGTGTCTTGAAATGAGGTAAATTAGAATGATAACTTAGAAGTGAAATGAAGGTGATAAAGGGAGTGGAACATGTGCAAAAAATTTATGATGGATGTATATATGAATATGTTTGTTTATGCGATTATGATCAACAATTTTGTATGATGTGTTTTGTGGATCTTTTGAATTGGAATGAAAGTGAGAATGATGAGAATTAAGCTAGAAATGAAAGATATGCATAAGATGGGTTATATGTAACTTGTAGGTGCGGAAATCTAGAAATTGGCCAATAAATGCCCATTAGGCAGACTTCATGTCCACTGGGCAGACATTCTCTAGAATTCCCGCATTCCAGCTCTGTTCAAGTCTGTTTGGACGGATATAGTGCCTGCTAGGCGAACATTCTCTTGACAGCTTCATAATGTACAATTTTGACACTTTTGGCAGCAAAATCTCTATTTGAGGTCTTCACGAAAGTTGTAGAACTTAAAGTCCTCTTCAAAAGCATACTTGAATGACCTTAATCCCACATCCACGTCAAAGATTATGCTTATTATCCTAAAATCATATATATATATATATATATATATATATGTATGTATAATTGACTTATCAATACTTTCCTATGATGCTTTTAGGCTTAAAAGAAGATTAAAATGAGCTTATTCTGATGATGGAAAAAGTGATTAACTGAGTCATATTTTTTAGGATGATGATTAAGGATATAAATTAAGAATGAATTGTATTGCTTTAGGTGTTTAATGTAGAAAATTGAATGAATAAGTTCTTTCAGGTATGAAACTACAAGTAAGCTTGACACACACAAATGACGCTTTTAAAAATCAAGTGATGTGATTAAGAAATATACCTGGAACAGTCAAATTGAGCATACATTATACATTACACACACATATATATATGTGTGTGTGTATAATTAAATGTGTATATGATTGTGCAATTACTATTATGTTTGCAATATGTATATTGTATAATTTTATATAAAGCATAAAACGTTAGCATCCAGATGTTTCTAGATCTTAGAAGCTAATGCTAATCTGGGGCATACTGTGAGTAACCTAGATAGTCTCACATGATTAATTATTTGTTTTAAATTCTATATTGAATTATTATGATAACTGTGAATGTGTTGATTCCAGAAATTATATGTCCGAGGCATTTGATGCATGTAAAACATATTGGAAGTGCTCATTGAATGTAAATTTGACTGAATAAGTGATTCTCAACCTAAGTGTTGAATGTCAGACCACAGTCCGATAATAAATGTGAATGAGAATGTGAACGTGAAAGTGAAAATGTAAGAATGAGCACAATTGATTGACTAAATACATATGATCCATTTCATTACATGAATTTATGATAACATAAAGGTTGTAGTGACTGGAGCAGCCACCGAAAAAAATCTTAAAGCTCAGAACGTGAAAAAGAGCTTAAAGTTCAAACTATGGTAAGAGCCTCTATCTCACTATGTCAAATGAACCCTGTGCCCCCAACGGATAAGGGAAAGTTGTTAATGAGCCTGGTATCCACATTGGATATAGGACAATTACAGGCATTTAGTCAAAACAATAACAATTAGAAGTGAGTCTCATGAGCATTTCATATATAATTGATATCTATGTTTTAAATGATCGAAATGAATTGTTTGACTGCTCTGAAAGTGATATGTGAAATAAATGATCAAATTTTTATGTGATGCCATATGATTATTGGTGAAATGATTTGCAATATATGATGACATGAAGTGTATGCGAATCTAAACTATGACTGTTGTGTTATGTGATATGAGTGAGTTATCGAGAATGGTCCGCTCTCTGAATTCGCAAAACGCAACAAAGTTGCGACTTTTTTCAGGCTCAGAGGGGATACCCAATTAAACAAACTGAAAATATAACCGCCAAAGTTGAATAAGAGATAGAGGTCAGGATCAGTTGCATATGCACAAATCTTCTGTGATTTTTCTTTTACATAAATTTGAATTGTATATGTAAATATTGTATAGTGTTAAATGAACTATAAACGCGAATGTAGTATGTAATAATAGTTTTGACAAAATATGTTTGTAATTGAAATGGGCCCAAATAATTACCAAAACTCTGATGATATGTTTGTTGTTTATAACATCTATGACTGAAAATGTTATAAATAAAATGGGCTGAAATGATTATTGGTTTTCTGAAAAATGAGTGTTATGTTCGAAAAAATTTTTATAATGAGAGTTACTTGACTGCTCTAGTACACCAATTTCTTATGTTGTGTGTCCAAATGTCCTCAGGATGTACACATACATGCTTGGTGGAAGTGGGGTGCTATAATGCTTAGTATTAGAGCCCAGGTTTAGTGTCTTACATGGGCGTTTTTCAAACTATGTGTCAAGGTATATGCATTTTAGACATGTCATAGCATGCAGTAGCAACTGATCCCCTGTCTTAGTTACATCTATATGAGTCATATGCATAAGCATTTTTCTAGAGTGTGAGTTGATAGAAATAGTGAAAATGATGATGATTTATCAGAATGTGAGAAAAAAAGTTTGTGAAGAAATGAGAAATAGTATATGCTTTGACATGATAGAAAAAGATTCAATGCATTGGTATTGGTGGATGTATTATTGAATATGATATCAATATTGTACTATGGTGATATCCTTGAATATGATATATAGATTTGAATGCATTGTCATGGAATGATTGAGGAAAATAGAGATACAAATAGAAATGACGAGATTTAAAGTGTATAATTAAAATTGAAAGAAAACAAATTTTATTATAACCTTAAGAGGTTGAACTTGTAATTGAAATGGTTGATTGATTGAAGTAACAAAAGTTATGATTCAATATCAGAATGTGTTAGTGGAATTGAGATCAGAACTTCATGATGATTATGCTTATATAATTTTGAATTGATTGAGAATATACATATGGAAGATGAAATAAATGATGACAGAGAAAAGAAATAATTGATAATGAGATATGTAGAAGTTCTAAAGGTTAAGTTGAATTGTTATTGTGAATATATATTTGTTAACATGATCACCTTAAAATGTGATATTATTAAGCACATGTGTAATATATACTTGGAGATGATATAGGAGGTGACCTATTGTTTATTAAACGTTCTTAAGTCCTACCCTCCATAGTTAAACTTATGAGATGAATCAGAGTAGCATATGAAAGCGTTTATAGTGAATAATTGAGGATAGGTTAAAAGTGTAAATGATGTTGCCATATGTGATAAATTTGAGGATAATGAAGCAGGGCACGATTATGGCATAGTCCCCACAATCATGGCCAAGATTAATTGGTTCTGTCACGATCGTGGGAAGGTCTACCATGATCGTGGGCAAGTAGAAAGGGAGAAATGTTATTCAAAATCAATTGAGATCGAAGTATCATTAATATGAGTTGTTCATTGGTGACTTTTCAAAAATACTTCTCTAGATAGGATGTAATAATTTTGTTAATACAGATCAAAGCATAAGAGTAAATGAATATATCTCCTATTTCAATGAGCTTCATTATAAAGAATCTTCGAATCATGTTAGGTATGATAGAAATTGATCTTACCGAGATATTAGGAATGGCTAAAAAGCAATAATGAATATAGTTGATTGATAAAGAGTATGTAAAGAGTAAAGATGATTGAGAGGAGAAATTTTCTTTTGATAGATAATTTCACTGAATTAGGTTAAGTAGACCAAATTTTTTACTTCTAAGAATGAACGATGATGGAACAAATCAAAAGTGAATATTGGAGTCTTATTTCTAACTGAGACTTAGGCATAAGAAGTTAAATATGCTACTGAGAATGCAAGTATTCTGTTTGAGGTAAAATATCCAACTACATGATTCGATTCTTGAATTTGAGGCAACATTATTTCTAAAGTGAGAACAACTTAGGTCCACACTATATTCTATGCTAATATGTTCAGAAGATACAAGTTAGATTTGATGAATGTGTCACCAACTCAGGAAGTTAAGATTGTAAATAAATTAAAATGTATGGAGAAACTATTATAAATAGTTATACATAAGAATAAGTTGATAAGAAATAAAGGGAAATCGAATGAATCAAGAAAGTCATTTGGAAAAATAAATCAATCGAGAGACTGAGAAAACATGAGATAATGTTACCCTATCTAAGGAACTAGTTACTTAAGAATTTCGAGGACTAGATATAGATGCATTGAATCTTGGTGATATCTATTTAGGTTAACAAATGTCCCCGGCAATACTCATGATATAATGAATAAAGTGTTCCAACCTTGCTTGAATCAATTAGTAACTATAATCATAAGATGATAATTGAGTATATTTGAAAAGTTGAAAGGAATATTTTGAATACTTGAGTTAAATCGTACATATCATGAAGGGGGAAAATTATATGCCAAATTCAATAAGAGTGAATTTTAGTTTGATCAAGTAATATGTTGGTTTATATAGTATATGAACATGGCATATTAAGAAACCCAAAGAAAGTAGAGGTAATAAAGAAGTGAGAAACTCTAAAGAATACATATAAGATCCAAAGTTTTCTAGAATTAGCTAGATATTGGATACTACTAGAGGTTGTCGAGGGATTTTTACTGATCTTGTCATTTGACAAGACTTCTAATGAAAAATTTGTTATTCAGATGGACTAATTAATGTAAAAGAATTTTGAGCAATTAAAACATGGAGTGATTTCAACACCTATGCTAATTATTCCATTTGGATTTGGAGATTTTGTAAGATATAGTGATGTTTTACATATGGAAAATAGGGTGTATTCTGATGCAACATAGTAAAATGATTATATATGCATCGAGACAATTAAAGTCTCATGAGTTGACTATTTGATACATAATTTAGAATTTGCTGCAATAGTAACTGCTTTTAGAGCTTGGAGACATTATATGTACAATGAAACGTTTTGGTTATATATAAATATACAAATCATAAAAGTTTGAGGTAATTGTTGAGTATGAAAGAGTTAAGTGTGAGACAGAGACAATGAATAGAATTGTTGAAAGATTATGGTTGAAAAAATGAGTATTATCCAGTAAAGCTAATGTTGTTTCTATTGTATATGATAGAAAATCTAATAGCAGTGTAGCAAGAATTTGGATATACAGGTTGCTAAACCTAATGAAATAAAAAACATAGAATGTCGAGTTAAATTTTGGACAAAATGATGTATTTTGACCTACATTAAATTTAAAATATGTTTCACATGAAAAGATTAACAAAGCACAAATTGAGGATTCAGAATTTGTGAATCTTATTGAGAAATTGAAAATGAATCCTAATTTGAGTTTGAATAGAAAAAATAATATTTTGTGATTATAGTAAAAAGTATACGTACCTGATAAAGATGATTGAGCAACGAGACTGTTAAAGAGAGCACAAATAAGAACCTATGCTATACATCCTAGTAGGAATACAATGAAACAACTTTTAGCAGCTAAAGATGTAGAAGCAAGTGACTGAATGTTTGATTTGCCAACAGTTATAACTATTGAAG
>JAOSBN010119063.1:0-34861 GCA_027563595.1 Erythroxylum suave | reverse complement strand
CTATCTTGTTTATGTTTATTATTATCCTTATACTATATCATGTATAGATTGGCATGATGATTTGGATATATTGCTTCTGCTATAAATAAGATTTCTAAATTTTTTTGAAATCTACCGATTCTCCAAATTTGGCATGCTTTCTTTTCCCAATCCAACACTTTGATAATCCACAAGCGTACAAGTCATTCACGTAGTACCTAAGGTGTAGATCCCATGAGAAGGGGAAATCTAATTCTAAAGTCTTAGGCCAAAACAGTTCGTAATAATTCAAAATGTGACAAAACTAAGGTCATAATTTAATTCAATTATGCAACTCAATTCCAGTAATCAATTACAAAAATATTAATAAAGTAGCAGTTGCAACCACGCTCAAGAATCATCCTTAAGGAACTATCAATTGAGAGAAAGGGGCATTGTTACCTATCTTTAACGCTAACCTAAATGATTATGAATTATTGGATTATTACTCCTAGACGATCCTAAGGATAATTATTCTCTATCAAGTCATAACCATTAACCCTAAATTATAAACCCTAATCAAATTGTGGAAAATTTCAATCTCTTAGTTAACAATCTATCCAAAAACCTAATTAGATCTGAATTTGTGCAATAAACTATCGGGAACCTATATGAGATCTCTCTTCACACTATTACCGATTTGATTAATTTCTCCTTATTAAATTATCAAACTCTCGTTAGCCTAATTTAATTATTGTTCATTTTATTCAATCACAGAAATCAATCACAATAAATCAAATAAACACAAACAATCATATTTTATTGAACCAAAGATTTAAAAAAACCCAAAGGTAAGCACAGAATATCTTAACATTCACAATCCGATCATCAAACTGCTATTCCCAATTCTATACAATAATAAAAATGGAAAATAAAAGGACATACAATTCCAAATGGGGATAGGAGGTATCAACATCGAGAAACCACAAATCTGGGAAGTATATCGATGTTGATTTCTTCTCCACTTCTCTCTTCCTTCTTCTCTTTCTCAATCTCTCAACAATTCTCTCTAGGGTTTCTCTCCAGAGTGGCTGATGCAAAAAACTCCTTTATCTTCTTTGTCTCATTCTTTATATACCTTTTCCATTCTAGGCAGCCCTAGGGTTTTTTGGGGGTCAGAAAGGTCCACAACCTCCTTCAACATTTAATGTTTGTTAGTGTTTGCCTGACACAAGCCACTATCATGGGCAATCAAGCTATGATCGTAGGCTATGTCCTAGGCTTTTATCATGATCGTGGCATTTGAGCCACAATCGTGGGCTGACTCCAGTGCTTATGTCATAATCGTAAGCCATTGTTTCAGCACAAGTGTCTCCGAAACTTCTCCGTTCTTCGATGTTGACCTTGAAACACTAATAAACACATCATGGTAGCTCAAAGACATAATAATTAAGCTCAAAGACTTGTACTAACCCATAATAACACTTAAACATAATTAATTAACAAATTAATTCAATTCTAAACTAAACTAATACTAAATGATTAACACTTAAACATAATTAATTAACAAATTAATTCAATTCTAAACTAAACTAATACTAAATGATTAAGTTAACACTTAAATACATATCAAACTAAGCCCTAAAACATGATTCAATTCACACTTATCAATCTTTCTTCACACAATTATCGACTTGATTAATTTCTCATTCTTATTAAATCAACTAACTCTCACTAGCCTAATTTAATCATTTTCATTCGATTCCCCCTCTCAGTTTATTACTAAATTATGCAATCATAGAAATCAAGCACAATAAATCCAATAAACATAAAACAACCAGATTTCATTAAATCAAAGATAAAAACCCCAAGGTGAGTTTAAAACATCTCAACATTCATAAATCCTATCATCAAACTGCTATTCCCATTTCTATATAATAATAAAAATGGAAAATAATAGGAAATTTGATCTTGAATAGAAACAGGAGGCAACAACATTGGGAAACTTCTGATCTAGGAAATACGTTGATGTCAGTTTCTTTTCCACTTCTCTATTCCTTCTTTTTCTCAATCTCTCAAGAATCCTCTCTAGCGTTTCTCTCAAAAGAGGCTGATGCCAAAAGTAAAGCTATCCATCTTCTTTGTCTTATTCATTATATACCTTTTGTGTTCTGGCCAGCCCTAGGGTTTTCTGGGGTGAAAAAGGTCTAAAAACTCCCTTGAAACTTGACGTTTTTAAGTGTCTGTGCCTTTGCCTAATGCAGGTCATATAATGCCATGATTGTGGGCCATTTTTTGGCAGAAATGTCTCCAAAACTTCTCTGTTCTTTAATATTGAGCCTGAAATACTAACAAACACATCAAGGTACCTCAAAAACATAATAATTAAGCTCAAACACTTGTACTAACCCATAAAAACACTTAAACACAAATAATTAACAAATAAACAAAATGATAACCTAAACACATACTAAACGATTGAATTAAAAATTAATTACATATCAAATTAAGCCCTAAAACATGATGCAATTCAAACTTATCAATAATATGTGTATTTGGGTCTTCATTCATTAATCCATAAAACTGCACATTTTGTTTAAGCATGTTTAGGAGAGTTGGTTTGATTTCAAAGGAAGCTGCTTGCACGGGTGGCCTAACTACACCTTGATTGGTTACATTGAAGCCCAGTCTTATGACATCCATAAGGTTCTCAGTTAATGCCCTTGGTTCACTCCTCAATCCAACTCTTGTTGAAACTCCTCAGTCATTGTTGCTTTTTTGGTTGTAATTGAATGTTCTAGATAAGTGATAACAAGTCCTACATTTTCAAGTAAGTGACTCAAACACCTTGTAACTCTTTTGTTCATGTAAGAGCATGAACACCCACAGAAAGGATAGGAAGAACAGAAAAAAAATTAAAACTAACTAACACGCCTTAGACTAAGAGAACTAAAATAATCTGTACCTCATCAAAAACGATGCCAAAAACTTGATTGTGTCGTTCGAGCTTTAAAAGTTATAGGCCTTCAAATACCATAAGCGTACGGGTTACGATTGTAACATAAGATTTATCGATCCCACGAGGAGGGAAAGTAATCTAGTCCTAAAATCTAAAGCCAATAATATGAAACTCAAAATAAATAATCAATGAAAAGTGGTCACGAGAATTGAATTTAACCACTTAAATTAGAATTTAAACATGAAGGAATTAAAGATTGAACAATATATAATCACAATAGAAATCAAACTAAAGAAATTATCAATTTATGAGAAAGGGGATTTTACTTATCATTAATGCTAACCTAGTCAATTATATGTCAATGAAGGTCAGTTCTAAGACTATCCTAGGGCTGATTACTCTCTCTTGAGTTATAACCATTAAACCCTAAATTACAAACCCTAATCAAATTATGGAATTTACAATCTATCAATTTAAAATTTATCCAAAACCTAAATAGATCTTAAGCACCCTAATAGACTATTGAAAAATCACACGGGATCTCTCTCTGCACAATTAACAATGTCATTTATTACAATTTCCATTAAATCACCTAACTTTCATCAATCCGATTAATCATTTTTCATTCAGTTCACCCTCTCAGTTTATTACCGAATTATGCACTAAAATAATTAAATCATGACATTCATCCAAATAAGATATTCAACTAAATTATCATTAAATCAAAGTAAAATTCGGAAGGAGAGTTAGAATATCATCAATATTCCCAATCCTATCATCATACTATCCATCTCAATTCTATACATCAATAAAATTGAAACGAAAAGGAAATACAATTGGAATAGATGATGGATGGTGACAACGTCAGAAAACCTCCTGATTTGAAAAGCGCTTCGAGTCAACTTCATCTTCCTCTTCCTTCTTCTCTTTCTTTCTCTCAGTGTTCTCACTTAGGGTTTCAATGGTGGCTAATTTCAAGCTCCCTTTTCTCTACCTCGTCTTGTTCTTTTTATTCTTCTTTGTGTTTTGGATAACCCTAAGGCTTTTTTGGGGTCAAAAAGGTCCAAAAAATCCCTCAAAATAGAGTATCTACATATCTGCCCGATATACGCCATGATCGATCTAAACCTTCTATCATTTGGAGCTTCTGTCACGATAAGCCATAATCGTGGGTTGTTGTTTCAGCCCGAATGTCTCTAAAAATCCTTTGTTCTTTAATGTTGGCCCTGAAATACCAGCAAACACATTAAGGTATCGCAATAACATAATATTTAAACTCAAAAGCTTGTACTAACCCATACAACACTTAAAACACAAATAAATCATAAACTAACATAATTTTGAATCAAACACATACCAAGTGATCAAATTAACGGCCAAACACATATCAAACTATGACCTAAAGCATGTTGCAATTTACACTTATCACCTATTACAACATATCGCGCATTAGGACCTATACAGACATTAGAAATAATAAATATGTGCCACAATAGGACTAACGTGACATACAATAGATGTTATAACTCCATTGTTAATTTCATTTACTTAGGGTTTTCTTATAATGCTTTACAAACGTTAAGGTTCATTTTGAATGCTTTAAAATGTTATGATTTCACTTATATTTTGGTAAAATGCACTTTTTTCCCCCATACATGGTTTAAAATAAATTCCTCTTACTTAGATTGGAAAATATAGTCAAGTAGTATAAAAGTTTGGAATATATAAGAGAAAGTCTAACCACTTGATTTTTATAAACATTCAACATTTGTCATAATTCTCCTTGCTTTGTATATGAATGATATTGTCATTACTAGAACTGATATTATCATAATTTAATTCTTGCAGTCCTTTCTTCACCTGTAATTCCATAAAAATTATTTAGGGGTTTTCAAGTATTTTTTGCAAGTTTAGGTGATAAAAAGTAAGAAAGGAATTTTCTTATATCACAGGAAATATGTGAATGACATATTAATTAAGAACGGAAAGTTAAAGGATAAGCCATGCAATTCTCCAATGCTTCCTATTATAAAACTTACAAAAGAGGGAGATTTATTTAAAGATCCTAAAAACTATGGAAGATTGGTTGAAAATTTGAACTATCATATAGTAACTCGTCTTAATGTCACACATTCTATTAGTATTATTAGTCAATTCATGTCTATCACAACAGTTCGCCATTAGATTTCTTTATAATATATTATGCTACTTTTACAGAGCCTTGGATGAGGGACATTGTATAAAAATCATAAACATAATCATATTGAGTGTTTATAAGATATAGATTGGCAAGCTTTCAAAATTGATTTGAAATCCACTATCGAGTATTATGTTTATGTTGGATGTGATTTTGTCTCATGCAAAAGTAAGAAGAAAAATGTTGTGTCCCAATCTAGTGTAAAATCTAAATATAAAGCTATAACTTAGTTTATGTATGAGATAATATATCCATATCAGCTCTTAACTGAAGTTGGTTTCAAAGGTTATTACTAATAAAGTTGTAGTGTGATAACCAAGTTGCTCATCATATTGTTTATGAAATATATATTTCATAAATGAAGTAAAATATTGAGATTAACTATCATTTCATTTTTGAAAAGGTGTAGAAAAACTTGATCTTCATAAGATATGTGTATATAGTAGAAGAAACAAAAGATGTTAACACAAAGGAACTAAATAGCGCATAGATCAATCACATTTGTAGGGAGTTGGACATGATTAATAACCATGTTCTCGCTTAAGGGGCAGTGTTACATATTTTATATATTCTAGCTTAATTATATCAATCCTAATAGTATACCTTCCTAATTAGTTATCCATCAATCTTTATTTATATGTATCATTATCTATGAACAAAGTATAAATAAAACTATTTTCTCTCTCTCTGTTTCATGGTATAATAGTTAGATCAAAATTCCCCTTATCCTTTTCTTGTACGATTGATTCAATTATTAAATATTACATGAATTAGATTGGTGAAATTTCCCAATACACCAAACTATCACCCCTTAATGTAAAGCTACCAATCTTTAAAGGATTAGCTAATATTTTCATTCTAATTAAAACCTTTAAAGATGCCTTAGATCTATAAATTTCATAACAGATTTTATCTTAATATCATAATAATTAGATAATGTTTTCTACACATCTATACCATATTCTACTCATATATAAGTTCATTAAACTCATCCACATTTAAAATAGAATATGATCCAACCACTAGTTTTAATTAAATTAGTATTAAGTATAACCAAAAAATGTGTCATAAACTTAAAACCCTTTACAAATGATCCAATCAATATAAGTAGAGCTAAGATTACTTCTAATCTAGATGTAGATGAAACTCAATCAAAAATAATCTTTGAAATGAGAATAAATAAAAATGGAAAAAAATATTATGGCTTTTTCCTATTAAGTCTTCAATTATTAATGTGATCCACTTTCTAGGAACGATTTTAGATTTCTCTTTTCACTGTTGATGGCTACAAGATGTATCCTAAGGCTTCTCTCCGTTTTGATGGTTGCTGACCCTCACTTAAAACTAATCAGTCTCCTTTAAAACAAGGTTTCATATATCTATTTATAAACTATCCATTTTAGGAACGTGGCCTGAGACATGACTTAATCTTTTAAAAACTTAACAAACTCAAAACATATAAGTTTTAGATATTTCATTTATCTTTTTATAGCTATTTAAATAATCTCAATAAAAATTTAGATGAAAAAGTAATGAACAATTTAAAAAGTAGTGATCAAGTTTTCTTACAAATTTTTCAGACGGACTTGTCCTTGTACTAGAACGTAGATCTCTGTACTACCTTTATGGGAAGGACATAGGCTCTGGCACACCCATTCCCTAGATTATAGATCTCTTTTTTTATATATATGAATACTATCTAGGGCGCATGATTGTGTGACTCCACACTTTCTATATATCATACAATCTTTTTCGAAGCCTTGTTTTAGGTCGTGTCCTTTTTCTTAAAAAAATTGATTTATGATGGAAATGGTTTAGCATATAAATATGGACCATGTCATGTTCAATCAATAATTAAGATTTTCTCCATGTTTTTGCTAGTATTTCTATCCAATTCTTAATAAGTCTCATTTTACAGCAAAACCTTCAATTATAAACTAAAATATGACATAAATCAATTAAATTATGGTAATTTATATGGAAAAAATAGAAAAATACTTAGTGAAATATAAACATATTTTAGCTCATCAATCCCCTAGCCTAACATACTACACTGATGATATAACTTTTTATATGTAGGTTAGGATAACTGAACAAAGCCTATAGCGTAGTCCCCCTTGTGGAAACTAAATTTCAAAAACACTTTTAAGTCATCAATTTTTAACGCTTGAAATTTTTAACATTTTGATAAAAATTATTTAAAACTATCTCAAGATGTTTTCAAATTTTTAAAACATTAAGGGGTTTTGGTAAATTCAAAACAAATGTCCACCTAATTATGAAGGGATTTAAGCACTATGCTTTATATGTAAATGATCATTGATCTCTTAATTTATAGAAACAATCACAATAACAGTACAAAGAAGATTATAACGATTTGCTACATCTTTAAGTGCTTAATTCTTTCTTGTTCTTTATGCTTCACTTGAACATCCTTAAAACATAGTTGAATTGTAATTGAGAAGGACTTTGCTCATTTGTTCATATTTCAATTACTTAAATGATTCATTTGCCCTGTTGGTTAGTTTTCTTTTCTATTAAACTTAATCTTACGCTTATTGCTTAGTTCCATTGTAATTGTGTTAGAGTAGTGCTCTAAAGGTAATCACCTTTTATAATATCCCATTTTCCATACTAAGGGTTAGAATATAGGATCCTAAACCATTGCTTATGAGTAAAAACAATGAGAAATTATGAGGGGAGTTGCATTTACATACATATCATCAGCATACACACACATGAAGATTGATTTGTACAAATTGCAAATACTATATATGCACTCAATTGACATTTTCTGGGGTATGAAAGATTTAAAGTAACTATGATGTGAATTGTGAATTATTACATCTTCAATATTGATATGATGATTTCAATTATTAATTCAAAATTTATTATCAAAATAGGGAGATTTATGAAATTATGTGTATTTTTGGACTAGGAAAAATGTTAAGTGGCAAGACAAATTGATTTGTGGTAGTAGAAATAAGTGCCACATGGCATTAGGATTTATTAACAAGTGGCAATAGGTTTTATTAACAAGTGGCATAGAAAATTGGGTAACAAATAACATGGAGATTAAGAGACAAATGGACTAATTATTAAGAGTCATATGGTAGCATAAGTAATAATACAAGTAGCAAAGTTATTTATGTGGTAAGTGACGTGACATGTGTCATGACACCCACCAAGCTCATTACCCCACGACATATGTAATGAAATACCATCTTTCAACAGTGTCTTTCATTTTATTTGTTGTTACAAACTCTCATCTTCTTCTTTCTTCTCTCCATTTCATGATACTCTCTCTGAACCCCACGATCTTGAGTTTTTTCCACTATCTTTCATCTTATCACTACAACAACTAGTTGTCTTCACCTTGTTGATGAAAACCTAGCCTATTCTACCTTGGTAAGTTGATGATCGTGTAAGCTTGGAAGCTAAGGTTTCTTGGTGATTTGAAGAGCTTGGGAATTAAACAAGTAAGTAAGATCTTGTTCTTCATGGCTTGATTAAATAGAAACATAAATGATGATAGTTTAAGGACAAATTGATGGGTTAATGTCTTTTATATGTGTTTAAAGTTGATGAACATTGATGAAAAAATTTATAGGTTGATGTTATGTCTTTGGTATAAATGATCAACAATAAGTTATGAGTTGTATTATGGATGTTTTTGAGATGGAACTGAGGTGAGAATGAAGTGTTTCAAATCTAGAAAAATTAGGACTGCATATATTATGGTATAAAGTGAATGGTAATGAAGTAAATTAGTAGATTTTTGTAGGATTTAATGTAACTAATATGGTATTTAGATTAGCATGAAATGAGGTTGCATAAACGAACATAAGTTCTAGATATTTTGAAGTATTAGTAATGTTTCTAAATAGCTAAAATTCATAGTGAATTGGGGAAAAATAGATAGTGCACGATCGTGGCACTCATCCCACGATCGTAGCCAGTTACATTAGCTTCGTCACAATTGTGGGAAGGGTATTAGACATGAGTTCTTCTCTTTTGAATGAATGTTGAACTATCAAATGATAAGCTACTTTACTATGGTGTATTTGGACTTGAATGAGGCTTGAAATGAACCTAGTTTGATGATAAATTAGATGGATAAAGTGTTTGATATGTTAGATTGTTAATTGAGGTTATAAATAAGAAATAGATTGATGAAATTAATGTAACTAAATCTGAAAATTTAGAGATGTTTAAGGCATGAAAGTGATCTTATGAATGCTAATGTGCTTCGAAGGAGATGAATAATGTGGATTATATAAGAATGAATGAGAATTTGGATATTATGTGATCATACAATGCCAGAATAACATTAGTAAATGATTGATTGATGAAATTAGAATAATCAAGTATATTTGAGGTATAAACCTAAGTGAAAACTAGACTTATTCAAGTGATAATGTTTGAACAACCAAGACCTATGATTAAGGACACATACTCGGGAAAGTCTTTGAGCATGCATTGTACATAATACATGTACATACGTGTATGATTGAATACTGATATGATTGAGCAATTTAGTAAGGTGTCATTGTGTGTGTATTGCATGGTTTAGATGATTAAATCGAACACCAGCATCCAAACATTGTTGGTTCAGCGAGGTAATAACTATCTTGAGCTTATTATGAGTCAACCTAGATGCTTTTTGCTAGGATTGATTTATTTTTATTTGAATTTCAATTATTGAACTGTTATTGATCTGATGTGATAATTCTGGATAACTATGGTCCAAGGAGTTTAATAATTGAGATGATATTGGGAGTGTTCATAATTGAATGTAAATTTGAAAGAAATATGTGTTCTTAACAAAAATGTTGAATGTCAAACTTATGTCTGATGAATATGAAAATGATTTTGTTTGAAATGAATGAAAGTTATTGAAAGTGTAATATGTGACATGATGCATTTCATTACGTGATATGTATGATCAGATAATGGAGATGTGACCGGAGTGATTAGTGAAAAGAGCTTAAAGCTTAGAATGCGCATAAAGAGCCACAGGCTCAATATATAAAATGAGTCAAGTATCTAAAATAGATACAGGACAGTTATTAATGAGCCTGGTATCTACAACGGATATAAGACAATTAAAAAAGCACTCAGTCATGACAAAGTAGCAACAAAAGTGGAGTCACATGTATATTGCATATACAAATTGATATGAATGATATGAATGCTTGAAATGAATTATTTGATTTGTTCTGAAATAGAAATGTGAAATAGTGCATACAAATTGTATTTGTTGAAATATGATGAAATATGATGTGATAATCGGTATTTGTGATGTGACTAGATTGTATTTTGAATTGTGAACTATTTTTTTTGGTTTGATATGGGTGAGCACATCGAGGATGGTTTGCTCACTGAGTTCGCAAAACTCATCACAATTGTAACATTGATTTTCAAGTACAAGAGAGGAGCCATAGCTTCTAAGACAAACTAGTAGAAGCTATAGTACTATGTTTTGGATTCGAGAATGGCTCAAAGGTCGGTCAGCTACTGAGGAGTTTAGATAGAATGTTTTTGTTTAGACTTCTCATTTCATATAGCATATTTTGTAAAAGAGCAATATGCTCTCATATGTTTGCGATACTATACAAATGGATATTGTAGTGAAATGCTACAGTGTAAATATTTTTAATAAATGGAATGAGAAGTTGATATTTTAAGTATTGTGTTATTATGTATGATGCCATATTACGTGAATGTGACTGCTCTAACATGTCACTTTTATAAGGTATGTTCTCGAATGTCTGATGGATGTTTGGCTATGTGCCCTGTGAAGGTGGTGCATTACATTAGAGGTCCAGGTAAACCAATTGTCAAATGCTTTCTCAACGTAAATTAAAGGAATTATTCCTAGCACTTCGGGAACAAAATCGAGGGACCAATTAAAGGCTATTACACTTCGAAGTGGGAAGGAACTTGAAATACCTATAAGTACAATAGAGGAGCCCGTACCTCCTATTAAGAAATATCAAGAAAAAGAGAAAGAAGTGAATATAAGCAAATGCCCTCCTTATGTCGCTCCTCCACTATATCCACTGAAGATTCCTTTCCCTTAATGATTACAAAAGAAAAAGTTTGATGCGCAATTTGTAAAATTTGTTGAGAAATTAAAGACATTATATATAAATCTCTCATTTGTAGAGGCTTTGGAACATATGCCTTAATACGGGAAATTTTTGAAAGACATATTATCAAAGAAGCCTACTTGGGAAGACAATCAAATTCAACAGTCAGATGCCATCTAAATTGAAGGATCTAGGGAGTTTCACAGTACCCTGTGTGGTTAGTGAATTTGAATTCATGAAGTGCTTGTGTAACTTAGGTGCAAGTATTAATCTTATGCCTTCATCAATATTCCAGAAGCTGGGGCTGGGTGAGGTCAAGCTGACATCGATGTTAATTTAGTTGGCTGATCAATCTATTAAAAGACCGTTTGGAATAGTGGAAGATGTTCTAATGCAAATAGACAAGTTCATTATTCCTGTAGATTTTTTCGTTCTCTGTAGCACCCCTCTTCCCCTGAGCACTATCCATACATCTCGAGGACATTCAGACATACACCCTGTGAAAGCAGCGCACTAGAGCAGTCAAATACAATTCATTACAAATTTTTTTCTCAAACATCACATACATTTTTCGAAAAACCAATAATCATTAATGGCCCTTTTTTATAACAATTTCAATCACAATTGTCACAAACAATGTACACATTGCAGTAATCATTTACAATTACAAAACACTTCCAGTTATGAATTGATTATGTGACAGAATTTGTCACATATACAAGGTACAGTATTTGCATAATACATACTTTAATACAAAAATAATGGAAAAAAATACAGACGCGAACTGTTCCCCACCCCAACTCTTTCCGAATGCAGTGGTTATACTCCAGTTAGTCTAACTGGGTATCTCCTTTGAGCCTGAAAAAAATATTACAATTTTAGGGTGAGTTTTGCGAACTCAGTGAGTGGACCATCCTCGATGGCTCACTCATATCACATAACACAATAGTTCATATAATCATAAAAATTCACATCACTTTATTAATTAACACTTTATTCATTTATTGCAGATTTCACATTCAAAGCAATCAAACAGTTCATTTTGGTCACTTAAAACATACATATAAAATTATAGATGCAATGCTCATGAGACTCACTTCCAATTGTTATTGTTGTCACCGAGTGCCTGTAACTATCCCATATCCATTGTGGATACCGGGCTCATTAATAATTGTCCCTTATCCGTTGAGGATATAGGGCTTATTATACATAGTGAGCCAGAGGCTCTTACCACATTTTGAGCTTTAAGCTCTTTTTCAGTGGCTACTCCGGTCACAACAGCCTTTATCTATTCATGCATTTATGTAATGAAATGCATCACATTGCCCTATATTCAATCAATCACTAGTGCTCAATTTTTCACATTGGCATCAACATTTTTCGTCAGATCAATGTCTGACATTCAACAATAATGCTGAAAATCACTTATTTTACTCCAATTCACATACAATGAGCACTTACTATGTTCCCACATTTATCAAACTCCGCGGACCAATAATGTCTAGAATTGTCTCAATCACATTCACATTCAGTAGTAATTCAATACATAATTTAAAACAAAACAAAAAATGAATGTGAGACCATCTAGGTTGACTCATAATATGCTCCAGATTAGCATTAGCATCCATGATTCGAAACATTTGAATGCTGATGTTGAATCCTGTATAAAAATTTCATGCAACACACACATTGTACACACATTACTAATTGAACATCACATAAACATTTGGTTATACACATATGCATGTGTGTAACGTATAATGCATGCTCATATTGACTATTCCAAGTATTTATCCTTAATCACATCACTTGACCATTAAAAATAACATTTGTGTATTGCAAGTTTACACTTAGGTTCATAGATCAAAGAACTTGGTTAATCTAATATCACCAATCATATATATCGCATACATGCTTTCCATTTCTTTTTCTAGCATTATAAGATTAAAAAGTATTAAATTCTCATTCACTTATACATAATACACATTATTCCTCTCATTTGAATCATATTAGCCATCATAGGTTCACTTTCATTCTCATAACATCCCAAAATTCCATATTTGAACACTTGATATACAACAATTCATTCTTATATTTATATCCTTAATCATCACCCTAAACATATCACTCATTTTTATCTCTTATTTCCACATCAAACTAAGTACATTTCAAGCTCCATTTAAGCCTAAATACATCATAAGAAAGCATTGACAAGTCAATAATTCATATATGTACATGATTGGGACAATAAGCATAACTTTCACTATAGATGTTAGATTAAGGTCATTTAAGTACAATTTTGAAGAGGACTTCGAGTTCTACAACTTCCATGAAGACCCCAAAAAGAGATTTTACTATCTAGAGGGTCAAATTTGCACATTTCTATAACTATCCCGAAAATGTCCGCCCAACGGACATGTTTGTCCCTCCAAAGGAACATGACTAGAGCTGGAACTCTGAAATTCCAGAGAATGTCCGCCCAGTGGATATGAAGTCTGCCCAATGAACATTTACGGGTTAAATTTCTAGATTTCCAACCCCTAGGTTACATCTAACCTATCTTATGTATATCTATCATTCCTACTTCAATTTCTCTTCTTTCTCACCTCCATTCCAATTCAAAACATCCACAAAACACACTAAAACAGAATATGTTAATATCCACATTCATCATCAATTTTTTTGCACGTGTTTAACTTTATTTCTACCTTCATTTCACTTCTAACTTATCATTCTATTTCTTTCCATTCCCAAACACCATAGTACTTTTTTTCATTAGCTTCGCACTCATTTTAACTCATCTCTATAACACCCATAGCAATCCGTGTTAATATAAGGAAAACAAAGCATAAAAACATCCATTCACTAATCAAATTTCTGCATATGATTATACCCATTCTCATAATCATTTTAACCCAAAAGCATCACTATATCAATTTATGAATCATTACTCATTATATATGTAAAAACAAGACATTTACATACCCAATTTTCTCATTCACGTTTCAACATGTAAATATCCTCATTTTATGCTCATTTAACCCCTAACTATATTCATACATGCTTCATTTAACAAATCAAGAAGAATAATATATCACTTACTTGCTTAAGGTCTTCAAAAAAATCATGTAAAAACCCTACTCCTTCTAAGCTTTACACAATCATTTTCTTCCAAGAACAAGATGGAAAAGATTGGGTCTTCATCAAGAAAAAGAGATAACAAAGATCTTTGTTAGAGTAGCAAGGTGCAAGATTTCAATTTAGAAAGTGGTGGTGAGGGCATTTCATGAATGGAAAGAAGGAGGAAGAAGATGAGCGAATGAAGCAAAAATAACAATTGAAGGATCTTTATATATTAAGTGTGAATATTCGTGAGAGTTAAAACATGGAGAGTAAAGTAAAGACTTGGTGAGTGGTGAGTGTCATGACACATATCATGACACTTGCCATTTAAATAATCAAGTTTACATTTTCTTATTTTGATAGTCCATAACATTTAATAACTAGTCCCTTTGACTCCCAATTTATAATCCAATTGTTTTCCAATTTTCAATGACACTTGTCATTAAATCCTAATATCACTTATCAATAATTTCTACTGCCATTTTACAATTAATTCTACTACCATTTATCAATTGTCTTGCCACTTGGCATTTTTCCTAGTACAAAAATAGTCATAAGTATCAGAATTTCCCTAAATTTTCACCCAAAATTTTACATCTCTATTTATACTTTCAAAACAATTTTCAAGACATATAATCCATAATTCACATCTTAATCACTTTAAAACAATCATTTATACCCAAAAATGTCAAAGGAGTGCATGAACTAGTTATTGTAATGTGTGCAATAATCAATTTCATGTATATGAATGCTATATTATGCATGAGTATGAAATGCATTTTTCTAGTCTCTCATTGTTATATCTCACTTATAGAAATCTAGGGTTCTAGCCCTTAGTATGGAAGCAGGATATGACATTCTCGATTTTGAGGAAGATAAGAATTGTCCACTGATCTTTGATCGATCATTTATGAATACAGGGAAAGCCATAATTGATGTTCACAAAGGGAAATTAACACTTCAAATAGGCCAAGATCATATAGAATTCAATATGAATAAGGATTTAAAGAAAACCCAACAATAAGCAGCATGTGCATAAAGGTTGAAATTATAGATCAAAAGTTGCAAGAATAAGCTGAGAGTTGCATCGCTGAAGTATAGTAAGTGGTAAAAAAGACAAATAATGGATATCATAAAATTGAGTCTAAAGGAGATGATGAGATGGAGGAGTCAAATATTCAAACGCATCAAGATAAATTAATCTGAATTGAAGCACCCATACCACCATCCAAAGAAAATCCACCTATAGTAGAGCTTAAACCTTTACCTTCACATCTCGGATACATATTTCTATGGGAGGGTCAAATGTTACAGATAATCATCTCAAATCAGTTGGATGAGAAAAGGAAGGAAGGTGGTAGCAATTGTGAGAAAGTGAATGAAAGCCATCAGACGACAAATTTTTTATATTTGAGGTATAAGCCCAAACGTTTGCATGCACTAAATAAACCTCAAGGAAGGATGCAGAATGGTGAGGGAGCATCAATGAAGGTTGAACCCTAACATGAAGGAGGTAGTCAAGAAAGAAATAATTGAACTCTTAGATACAGGGATAATTTATCCCATCTTTGATAGTGAATGGGTCAGTCCAATACAATGTGTACCTAAAAAGGGTGGAATGATGGTAATAGAAAGTGAGAGTGGAGAAGTAATTTCAAAAAAAATAGTCACAGGATGAAAAGTGTGCATAGACTATCACAAACTTAGCTTATTGACTAAGAAAGATCATTTTCCTCTCCTGTTCATAGACCAAATGATAGTGGCTAGTTATTCATTTTATTGTTTCTTAGATGGATATTCAAGACACAATTAGATTTCTAGATACCCTGATGATCAAGAAAAGACCACATTCACCTGTCCTTATGGTACTTTCGCATCCAGATGGATGCCTCTTGGACTATGCAATGCCCCAACTACATTTTGAAAGATGTATGATGTCTATCTTTGCTGATATGATCGAAGATATAATGGCGGTTATCATGGATGATTTTTTAGTTTTTGGAGACTGTTTCGAATTGTGTTTAACCAATCTAGACAAATTTCTTCAAAGATGTGAAGAATCACACTTGGTGCTGAATTGGGAGAAATGTCATTTTAGGGTGCAAAAGGGGATAATGATAGGGCATAAATTCTCACACCAAGGATTTGAAGTCTATAGAACAAAAATTGAAGTTATGGAGAAACCTCCACCGCCAAGTAATGTAAAAGGTGTACGAGGATTCTTAGGTCATGCAAGATTTTACTGCTAATTTATCCAAGACTTTTCACAAATTACAAGACCTTTGGCAAACTTGTTAGTCAAGGACTTGCCTTTTTTTATTGATGAAAAGTGTATTTCTACTTTTAACAAACTTAAGGAGGCATTAATATCAGCACCAATTCTATCACCACCAAATTGGACACTTCCATTTGAGGTTATGTGCGATGCAAGCGACCAAGCTATAGGTTATGTATTAGGAAAAAGGAAAGATAAAAGGTTGCATGTGATCTACTATGCCGGCAAGACCCTTGCATGACCTCAACTTAATTACACCACCACAGATAAGGAATTACTTGCAGTAGCGTATGCATGTGATAAATTTTTCGAATACCTTTTGGGAGAAAAGGCAATCGTATTCATTGATCACACGGCGTTAAAATACCTTTTCAGCAAAAAGGATGCAAAAAACCAAAGCTCATTCAATAGATGTTACTTTTACAAGAATTTGATATAAAAGTGAGAGCTAAGAAGGGAGCAAAAAATGTAGTTGTAGACCACTTATTCAGACTGGAAGGATGAGAATGCAAGCTAAGCAAAGATATTAATGAAAATTTCCTCGATAAAACCCTGATGCTACTTGAAAGTTTAGCTACACCATGGTTCGTTGATATCATGAATTATGTTGCTAGTGGTAAACTTCATTCTAATCTATCTTACCATCAAAGAAAAAGATTCCTACATGATTGTAACCGATATTTATGGGATGAGCAAATTTTATATAGAGCATGCACTGATGGGTTAATGCAACAATGTGTTCCGGAGGAGGAAATGTTGGACATCTTTAAGCAATGTCAAGAAGGCCAATATGTTGGATATTATAGATCTAACAAAACGGCATCTTGGATACTCAAGAGTTTATTTTATTGGCCACAATTGTTTAAGGATGCTCAATCTTTTATGGAACAATGTGATTGATCCCAAAGAATAGGCAACATCTCCAAAAAAAGATGAGATGTCTTTATCCAACATTTTAGAAGTGGAAGTCTTCGATGTATAGGGCACTTACTTTATGGGTCATTTCCCATCGTCAATGGGAAACATGTATATTCTAGTGGGGGTGGATTATGTCTCATATTGAGCTTAAGCAGTGGCATCTCCAACCAATGATGGAAAGGTGGTGCAAAAGTTCATCAAACGATTATTTAATCAGTTTGGAGTGCCACATACGATAATAAGTGATAGAGGTATATATTTCTACAATAGATCTTTTGATGCCCTCTTAAAAAGATATGGAGTGCACCATCGTGTTGCTACAACTTACCATCCATAGACTAGTGTCCAAGTGGAACTTGTCAACCTGGAACTGAAACAAATTTTAGAAAAGGTGATGAACAACTATAGGAAGGATTGCGCAATAAAGCTAGACGATGCCTTATGAGCTTATAGAACTATTTTCAAAACACCTATCTAAACAACTCCTTATAGGCTTTTGTATAGAAAATTTTGTCATTTGCTAATCGAACTAAAACATTGGGTGTACTAAGTGATAAAAGCATTAAATTTTGATTGGAAGCAAGCAGGTGAAAAGCAACTTTTGCAACTGGACGAACTTGAGGAGTTTCGTTATAATGCGTATGAAAACATGAAAGTCTACAAGGAAAAGGTAAAGAAATGACATGATTCTCATTTTAAACAAAAGGAATTTAAGGTAGGAGATGCAGTTCTGAAATATAATTCAAGGTTGAAGCTATTTCTAGGAAAGTTGAAATCTCGATGGAGTGAACCTTTACAGTCATTCAAGTTTTTGATCATGGAGCCCTCAAACTAGAAAATGCTAACAAGGAAACTTTCAAGTTCAACGGGCATTGTTGCAAGCTATATTTCAGAGGAGCAAATTCCCGAGGATAAGGAAGTGATTTCCTTCTGTTCGAACAATTAAGACACTTCCATAAATGTAAGATCAAGCTAATGACCATAAATTAGCATGTTTAGCAGTTCGATTGAAATTGTTAGGTCTAGTTAGAGTTATTTTGAAATTTCAACAAAATTTGGTAATTTGAATTGATCTGGGATCACTACTTCTCTCACTCTCATTAAGCAATTCTAAGATAAGACAACAAGCTTAAATGTCCAACTGCCATCTTTGACATCATCCTTGCCTCCATCACCATGAGGCTTTGTTTCTAACCCTTTCCTTTTTAAGTTTAGTCCTTATTTTATTCTTATTTTTACTTTAATTTATATTTCTTCTTACCATGCTTGTTTGTTTGCCTCCTTCTTACATTAAGGACAATGTGTTGTTCAAGTGTGGAGAGGGTTATGTGTTTTACTTTGAATTTGAATTTTGCATATTGTATGATAATTTGTTAGGTTGCATTTTGTGAGTTGTGTCAATGTGTCAGTGGCTTGGATGGATTGAAATTGATTTAATTTTGAACATAGCCTATTAGGTTGTAAAGAGTCATTAGCTCGCAAAATTAGTGAATTCGGTTCTTTGACTAAATACAAGTTAATTAGGATTTAGTATGAGTTTTTCACCCTTTAAATTGTCACATTCATTCATAATTTTAGGTCTTTCTACTAAAGTAGCTCTACTAGTACTTTTTCATGAAAACGAGTAGCTAAAGCAACAAGGTAGGCAATAAAAAAATGTTCGTTAATTTTAAATAAATAACTATTTAACTAGCCTCAGGTTATGAATAGAGCTAGTAGCTAGTTAAGAACGTGATGTAGCTTGAGTAACCGGATTGACAAGTATCACAAATATGTGCCTCCACGTCAAAAGGCTATAATGACGTTCTCCAAGTAGTTGAATAAAAACATGACTTAGTCGGGTAACCGGATTGACATTCATCACCAATGTTTGCCTAAGTAAAAGACTAGGTCCATGCCTACAAAGTAAATAAAAAAATTTTAATAAAACCTATCGAACTTGTAAAGAACTTGACTTTTCATGAACACATACTTAGGAGTAGTTACAGAGTTTGAATGACCAAAGAATTACTAACGTGTGGGTACAATTGAAGAGGGTGAGTAACTTGACATTTGGATTTTGATTAATATGTATGTTTAGTCAAAGCCCCTAGATGCGGATTTTGCAAGTTAAAAGTATAGATAGAAAAACTTTAGTAAGATTATCTTTTTAAGTTTTAGTACACCAACAATTAGGAATATATTGTGAATTATTTTGATAATTCTTTATAGAAGGAAGTTTTTAGGGGGAAAAAAAGTGCACTTGATAGTGTAGTTGACATCTTAAGTTTCAAAATGTCCTATAAATGATATTTTACCTATAAACTACAGTTAGCTTAAATTGTAATTAATACTCTCATATTTTCGTATTTTAAATTTATAATCCTATTCTACCATTTAAACTTGGCGAAATCGTACCAGAAACCTTTCTGCTGACATATTAAGAATAGTTGACATTTTTATGTCATTTAAATGAAATATCCATATGTTATTGAATCCTGACAAACAATGGTAAGATTGCTTATAAGTTTATAAAATGGTATAAATTAACAAATTAGTTTTATTGTTTTTTATATTTTAATGGAAAGGAACAATTTAACCAGAAATAGAACATGAATTGAAAGAGTATTATACCACTAAATCAAAAAGGACCTTTGGCTACAAAAAAATAATGCGGCTAAAGGTCCCAAAATCGATGCTAACAGTTATTAGCGATGATTATATTCATCACTGAAAACGTCACCAAATCCTCATAGTTGAAAACAATAGGCGATGTTTTACGCTTATGGTCTTCAATAGTTTTTAACTGCGCTTTATTTTCGTAACAAAAAATTATTAGAGACATTTAAATAAATCGTTGCCAATACCTTTTGACTATGCTTAGTTTTTTAGTAAAAACTATTAGTTACGTTTCCATAAAGTAGCCAAAAGTTTTTAACTACATTTTTTATAACATAGCCAAATGGTTTTAACTACATTTTGCAAAATGGAGTAAAATTTTTCGTCATCATTCTAACGAAATTTTATACCATGTTGAATTATAATTATTTGTTACATTTTTGTTCCATGTTATTATATATAATATTTAGATTTTTATATGTTGTTAAATTATTATACAAAAATAATTGATAATTTGAAGCATTGCGTATAAAAAATAAAATATCATTAAATTTTGTCATGTTTAACATTTTAATTACAACTTCAACGATACGTATATTCAAAATAAGAAATACAAAGATTAGTTTACAAGATATAATACAAAACAATCAACCTCATTACATCTTCTTCGACTATGTAATCGAAAAAAAATTCTTAAATTTGAATTATAATAAAAATAGGAATTAAAAGGAAAAAAAAGGGTAAGAAATGTAATTAATACCATTCACTTTCATCTTCACTACTTTGATAATCCAAACCAAGTAATTTTTTTAGGTATTTTTCATACTTAGCCAACTTTTTTTTCCAGTATTTTGTAATTGAACCTTAAGTGACTTGTTTTCCTCTTCAAGATGTTGAATGTATGTGGATCTTGATAAGGATGAAACATTTAGCTTAGGGTCAAATCCAAGATCTTTGAGATAACCAGAATTTGTACCAAAGACGGTATTACAAATGTCTTCTACATTTACCCTATTCCCCTCAGTATTGATTTTTGTAACAACTCTTGCATCTTATTCTAAAATTTAAAAACAAAACGAATATTTAATGCAAATATTATTAGTTAGTACTACATAAATAAATAAACTTAACTTTTCATAGTTACATAGATATTTTCATCTTCTTCTGAAATCCAACCTTGACCTTCCTTATAGTGAGTGACTTTGTATAGTGTGATCCTATCAAACTTTTATCCATCTAGTTCCTTCTCACTCTATTTTATGAAAAAAAAACACAAGGAACAATAAATAATATAGTGTTTATTGACATAATTATAACTTGTAAACAAAGAGCTTACATATTCATTACAAACAATTATAAATGATTTAGAGCCTTGATTGTGAGGAGTTTTCATTTTTCCTCTATTGACCTTTTTCTTTTTACATTTTCCCTAAATGAAAAAAAGATAGCCATTAAATCATCTAACAAGATTAATGGAATTAAATGTGAAGGGAAAGAAACAATCCTGAATTTTGGGAGAGGCCCAATAATCACATAAATTATTCCAATTTTCTAGAGACATTCATTACAAAACATGTCTTCATGCCACTACATCAGAAGGAAAAGCTTTGTGATACTAATGCAACTTATAACAATGATTCTTGATCCTTTGTTTTACAATGAAGTCACACAGTTTGAAACAACAGGGTTGTCGAGATCGACGATATTCAATTTCATCTTTAAAAAAAAGTAAAAGTAAAATTAATCTTAAAATAAGTGAAACAATATTGCACAAATTTAAAAAATTGAAAATTTACTGCAACTTTATCCAAAACATTTTCAAGTAAGTTGTCTTCCTTTAATCCTTAGCATGCTTCAAGCAAGGTAATTATGTTCTTGCAATAATCCCTAACTCACTTGACAATTGTGCAAATTAGATCTTTTCTAGAGGACGACCTTGTGAAGTATCAATATATACTAACAACTTGCTATTCAGTTGCAGCATTCATTTGTTGCAACTCATAACCTTTAGTTATACCTCTACATCTTTTTTTGATGCTGATATTGGAACCAGACAAAAAATGAATAATGATAAGAAAATATGCATTAAACATGTAAATATATATTTGAGAGATAGTGTTAGGTTGCATAATGTTTTAGAAGGTAGTATTAGGTTAGGATTACGTTATTTAGTTAAATGTTTGTGTTTTGAGTCTTATATGGGTTACAACATGCTTTTTTGTGCTTTAATTTTGTGTATTTGGGGTGCCTTCATTTATTTGTTAGTGTTTGAGAACAAATATGGAAGAACAGAGGAGAATTGGAGGAATCCTGGAGCCAGACTCAGGCCTACGATCATGACAGAACTAGTTGGGCGGAACCACGATCATGGCCTAGTCTTCCATAACCATGACAAAAAGCGAAATGAATGCCACGATCGTGGCCTGCGCGATAGACAACATGGATAGCCTCTTGAAAACAACTTATCAGGGGACATTTGGGACTTTTTGGACCCTGAAAAACCCTAGGGTTTACCTAAAATGGAAAAGACTATATAAAGAAAAGAAGGAAGACTAAAAAGGAAACTCCATTTTTACCACTTTAAGAAAGATTCAAGGGAGAGAAAGAAGAAGAGAAAAGGAGCATAAAGGAAGAAGGAGAAGAAAGGCTGCAGTGTTGATATCTTCTTGATCTATTCTGACCCTTCCAAATGATGTTTCATTTCATCTTTATTGTTCTTTCTTTTAAATGTATAAGATGGATTTGGGTTTGATGATGATGTTTTAAACTCCTTTAGGGATTTGTTCTTGAATCAATGTTGATGTGATTTTTTTTATGTTAATACATTGGGTATTATGGTTATTTGTTGTATTTGCATGTTTCGATAACAAATCGAGAGAGTGAATCGATCGCAAAACGATTAGATTGGGTAATGAAAGTTAAACAATTTAATAGATCACACAAATAATCAAATTAGGAATTTATACAAAGAGAGATCTCATGTGAGGACCTAATAGTCTATTAGAGGGCTTAAGATCTGATTAGAATTATGGGTTTTTTGTTAATTGATAGATTCCAAATTCCAAAATTCAATTAGGGGTTATGATTTAGCATTTAATGATTATAACTCGAGAGAGAGTAATCCACCCTTTGAAAGTCTAGGATCGATACCATATTAACTCAAAAGTAATCATGTTAGCATTTGATGATAGAGTAAATCCCCCTTCTCATAATTAGTTAATCTTCCTTGTGTGATTTCCATTGTTAATTTGGTGGTGCTCAATTTGATTCCTTGTGTGTTGATTTTATAATTTAATTTTCAGTCAATCTATATTTGTGAATTTCCTTTCTTGTTTAGTTTTTATTTTCTTTTTAATAATCCATTTAAGCCTTAGATAACTTAGAATTAGATTAGTTCACTAACTCCTCGTGGGATCGACACCTTAATACTACAAGTTTACAAACCATATACTTGTGGATATTAGGGGTTTTATTATAAGTAAAACTTGCTCAACATTGAGCATAAGTCTATTTGTAGGTGTTAAAGAATAAAAAACATGTAAATCCCTCTGTACTAGGTGATTCATTGTTCTTTGAGGAAGAACGAGGTTGTTTTTTATTTGCTTCATTAGTGGCTAAGGTCAAATGTTGTTATTAGCTAGGAACTAATTAATCTGGTTAAAGTTGCAAATGCCTCTGTTCAATAATTTTGGTTCCTACCACCTCTTTCCTTTGTTTCTGCCAAATGCCATTGTATTGGATATCTATTAAAACAAACATAAATTTTATTAAAAATGTAATACATCTAATCATCATTAGAGACATACATTCAATCATCAACAATTAGTATTATCATAACACAACTATCAACAATCCACATTAATATAAGTCAATCATCAACAATCTGCATTAACATAAGTCAATCATCAATAATTTGCATTAACTTAAGTCAAATCATCAACAATCCGCATTAACACAACTCAAACATCAACAATCCACATTAAAATAAATCAAACACTAACAACACGTAATATGTATTAACATAACTCAAACATCAACAATATGCATTAACATAACTCGATCATCAACAATCCATATTAACATAAACTCAATCATCAAAAACATGCATTAAGATAACTTAAACATGAACAATATGCATTACATTAACTCAATCATTAACAATACACATTAACGTAAATGTTACCAATATTATATTTAAAACAATATAAAGAACACTTTTATTACCTTCAATTATCATGATCAAGATCTTGAAAATTATCATCATTAATTGTATTACAATTCAACTCTTCATCATTATTATATTCAACCAAAGTATCATTATTGTCATATAATTCATCTTTAATAGAGTGTTCATCTCTTTCTATAACAATATTGGCTTGTACTTCACGTACTTCGAGTATATTGGGATTAACATCTCTCCTATATATATATATATTCTATTTGTAAGGCTCCATTATTCAGCTTCGATTCAATCTCTTAATATACTTCATCACCATCTTCACCCATTACACCATTTTCCCTTTCACACAAATCAAAAAGATTTTGGTGTTGAAACTTTTAAATAACTATCCAATTGCTACCCAACACAATGTTGTTGAGGCAGAATACTTTCTTCACTTAACTTACAAGCAGAAAAGGATCATTATCATACCATGTGTTATTAACATTGATGCTACTAATGTTGTCGTTCACTTTTATATCACCAAGATTAAAACATTTTCACTAAATAGATCAACCCTTTTTATCCTTCATGTAATACAACTCTATTATTTATAAGATGACACTGTAGAAGTTAACAAAATCATTGTCATGTTGTCACTCAATAGTAACCCCACAATTTGGCTTCTAAGTCAACTATCATGATCTTTTATGTGAAATTAAACTCCATTAGTAATGCAACCTATATATTCTTTGTGACACATATAAGGCCCACATAACAAAGCATATAATGTTGTCGTCGTCTTTTGCTATTTACAGTTATGTAACCATATCATTTGTGGGACAAAATATAATTAGAAATTAATCTAACTTGAAAATTTTTATAAGTTGATAATATTCCTATTGCTTCTAATCTCATCTTTGTGTTCTCTATTTAAAAAAAGTAAATAGATGTCAGAAAATATAGGTTGAATGGTATATTTAAATATGAAAGAATGAATGAGAAGTAATATGCATACTCCATATATGAATCGACTTCTGTTTTGAATTCCATAACAGTAGCTCTCCTCATATCTGATGAGGGGCTCGAGGGACCTAACTCTTTTTATCAAAATAATGGCTTTAAAGGAAAGCACACTTAATTCTGCATCCCCTAAACATAGTACATACGCAGTGAACATTCTTAACCTTTTCATATGAATTTGTCTCAATTAACAGATCATAAAATTAACATTGCTACAATGTTGGAACATTCAAATCAAAACTCTTTTATTCTTAAAGATGTCAAATCACTTATTAATATATGGAATGTGCTATGGGTTTTATTTATCTTTAAAGGTGATTGGAAAACTTAGAATATGCTTCTGCAGGAGATTTTGGGCTAGTTAAAAATTTAAGTTCTGATGATCTTTCCTTCTTCTATGAATATTTTCTTAATTACATATAACTTTATATAATTTTTTGTTTCCTTACTAAATTGTACACTTTGCTTCTATATTGATTATATCTATGACTTGTTTTTGTTTCTATTGACTTTTCACAATAAAAATATTAATATAAATTTATCACGAGGTGACAATGTGGTAGATAGTTTCTAATGGTGAAAATCAAGTCTTATGGGAGGTATCTGGCAAAATTTTCCTTCCTAAAAAACCAATCGATGCACAACAAATCTACTCATCAAAGTCTAATCACCACTTAGGTTTAATGAATGATCTTCTTCTTCAAGGTTTTTAGTATCATCCGAATTAGTTCTCTTTCTTTGTTTTATGTATCTCATTTTCTAGTTAAGAAGTTATTAGATGAACGTGTGATTGTATATAATATGCATTGTGTAAAGGTTCCTCAAATCTTCAAGAGACCAGACATGAAAATGGAGGTGGTGGCGATATCTCAATGGTCCGTACATAATTAGGTAAATTAGTTGTTTTGGAACAGTCATCCATTGCAAAAACTCTTTATGTTCATTGTGACAATGATGGAGTCACTCAATTGGGTACGCATGTATTCAAATTTCAGTTCCTCATACTGTTTGATATAGAATTTTAAGTTTTTAGGATTTAATTTTTTAAAGGATTGTGAAGAAATTAACATGATTGTTCTATACTATTTGCTCCTTAGGTGAAACGCATGGTACATGCGGTTCATCTAATTCAGTGATCCATACTTCTTCTGGAAATTGTTCACTGTATCTTCTACTAGGTTAGTTAAAGTCATGAATTTATTGGAAGAAGGTGTCAATAAACCAACTCCTGGGGCAAGATCTTTGTCTATTTCAAATGATGACATCAAACGTGTAAAGAGCTTTCTTGGGAATCCAAACATAAGGAACTCGTTTACCTTATCTACCGAGTCTCATGTTACCTGGAATCCCAAAACATAATTATTTCTTTTTCTTTTCGATGGAATAGGAGAGAAACTTTTTTCATTGTTTTGTCTGTAAGAATTATTAAACTTCTAATTAAAGTCTTGTATGACTTACTATAAATATATTATATTACTTACCATATATTATTTTTATTTATTTTTTTTGTAAGAATCATATATTATTATATTACAAACTTCAAGTTAAAACAATAGGAAAATTTTGTGAGACCATATAAATTTGTCACATCATATAATTTAAAAGAGAAAAAGAAAAAGTATAAATCTATATAATATTAATTAATTTTTGAGTTTATAGTTTCATAAATTATTTAAATGATTTGACATTTTTGTTACCGAAATTTATTTTTACACTTAGAATCATTGTCAATAATATTAAATTTGATTTTTTAATATGATGTGTAGTCACAAACTAATCAAGTCAAAGTTTGTGAACTTATAATTATAAATAAGAAAGTTATTTTGTTATTAAACATTTAAAAAAAATCATCACCAAAGTCACTCATTCGCGACGATTATGCTTTAAGCCACTGGCAATGATTTCCAAAACGTGTCTTTAACGGCTTACCATTTGGCTCTCCCATTTAGCTGTGATTTTAAAATCGTCGCTGAAAAAATTTAACCAAAGATCCTTTTTGTTGTGGTGTACATCCGACAGCAAATTTAACTATTTGAAAGAGAAGCGTTCTAATGTTTGAAAATCTACAAAATACAAGTCTATAAGAACATATTTTCCATAACAGCTGTGATTGGAATCTAGAATTAGACTTCATCGATGTGCCATTCAAAATAACTATAAGTTCCTGAGAACAAACAAAAACCAAGCGGACAGCTCACTAAATTTGGTTTTGATGAGGGAGATAAAACATATTTATTACTCTACAGCTATCTTTTGGTCGCTTAATAATTAATTGCATATCACGTAATGATAAGCACAAAAATCCGAGTAGGAAAATCCAAATTGGAATTATACCTTGTGTTGGATCTTTCTTATTGTCCGATTTTAAAGATTTTTTAGTGTTGAAGAGGAAATCTAAGGCAACAAGTAGCTGAATGCGTTGCTTCAACACTCGTCACTTTAATGGAAAGATATATATTTTTCAAATAGTCAGGTATTTCTCCAATTTTTCTATACTTTCCTTAGGATAAGATAATGATCTTAAAAGAAAATTTTGTCACTAATAATCCTTCCAATGCTCTAAAAGACAAGTGAACTCTATCACATGTTATACGTAGATACACATCTTCGAAGCCGTGGCAGAGCCAGACGTTTATATTACTAGGGACAAAATTCTAGTTTTGTCAATTTTTGTCATGATAATAAAAATAAAGTGGTACCTTACTAAAAAATCCGGCATACAGGATATAAGGGTGGCTGGACTTTGCTGCAAAGGGATTTTAGACTATAAGAACAAAAGTTATTTAATGTGTAATTATTTTTTATCACAAAATAAAATGAGTGAGATCTTTAATTTACTTCCATTTTATTTTGGATCACAATGCATCGTTGAATTTCTTTTAAGAAATATTAAATTGTTAACCACTTGTAAGCTTCTCCTAAGGTCTAATATTCATCCATGGAAGACGAAATCCCTAGTCGTGTTTAGTGTTTTTTTTTTCTTCTTTTAGTTCGCACTACAGATGCTCAAATCGATCCTGTTTCTCCTAAATCTAAAGTTCCGGCTTACAACATTGATTGTGTTCTTCTCTCTCTAAATGAATTTCAAACCTTCTCAAAACACGTACGGCATTAGGAAAGCAAACACTTATTTTGGTTTTGAGTAAAAAGTTTATTAAGATTGGCAGTCGCGACAACTTTAACATTAAGTCGTATATGTTTATTAATGTTTCCCAACTGCTATGTTATGTTATTGTTATATGTTCAATAGCGAAGGTGATGGTGACGGATTACACGCATTGCCTTGACTGACCGTAATTAGATGAGCAAAAAAAGACAATACTACGACTTCTGAAAAGCTCGTTTTTAGTATGTTAATATGCTTTATAAGTTGGATAACAAAATTAACAATTTATGGTCGGCGACAGCCAGGAAACACAGTAAAAGGTTACTGTAGATCGAGGCATTTTATGCTTTATTAGGAGGACGGCCGAGCATTACGGTAAAGAAACATTCAAAGGATTATGTTGGAATTTGACGACAAAAAGACATGATAGATAGTGGTACGTGTACGATGATGTCACGTATGTTGGAACTTCTGCTAGATGGACATCGGAGAAAAATGGATTACCAGTAAAACATATTCTAAGTTATACACTTGAAAGTTAGTTTTGAGAAGATTATCACAGATGTTTACATCAGTTGTTCTTAAGAAAAAGAGAGAACTTGCTAAGCAGTTAAGGCGAAATAGAGAGTAAAGAGTTAGAAATGGAACATAAAACAAAACTGTTCTGAACCTCCAAGCCTACAAATATGATTGGAAGGGAAAGGAAAAGTAAATGATAATGCTGATGATGAATATTTGGACTGCTCCTGTACTTTGAACCCAATGCCAGAAGATATCAGCTTCAAGAGAACACGTTAGGGAAAATGCCTTCAGATCGGATACTGGTTAAATTAAATAGCTTGAATTTTAATGATGAAAAATAAAGAAAAAAGGCGAAATAAATGAGACAGGACAGAATGATTTACATAGTTCGGTCAATGTGACCTACGTCTATAGCCGGAGGGTTAGTCAAATTTACTAATATGTGGAGAACGTACAACAGAAGGCTTTACAAAATTTCTCAACAAAAGAAAATTGAAAGAAGAATGAAGGAGTGGTGTTGTTTTGGTGCAAGTGTTGAAGCTTCAGCATTTCCTCTATTTATAGCAAACTTTTAGAGCATCCGTCCAAGCTCAATTCCTTCAGTCTTTCCGCAACCTTCGTTCATGAAAATCTTACCAAAATTATGTTTGAAGATTTTGGCCTAATATAGCCAAAAATAAAGTCTACCTTGGCCAACAATATTTGACTTGTGAGAGGTCAAAGTTTGCAACAAATCTCCACCTTGACTTGGTCCTGAACAATTAGTGATCTGCTCCACCTTCTCCGAAAAAGCCCTAAAGGGCTATATCACTAACTATAAACACCAATCAAGTCCAAGCACTACTTGAACTTGTAAACTAAACGAGCCTTCGTAAACATGTCAGCTGGATTGTCCTTAATATTGATCTTCTGAATAAGGACCTTCTTCTCTATAATTGTATCCCGAATGAAATGATACTTCACATCAATGTGCTTCGTCCTCTTGTGATTCTTCTGGTCTTTCGTTAAATGAATAGCAATATGACTATCACAATAAACGGCGGTAACCCTTTGATGTAGAGATAAATCGCTGAATAAACCTCTCAGTCATAATGCTTCTTTGATAGCCTCAGTAATGCCATATATTTTGCTTCAGAGTAGATAAAGCCACTGCACGTTGTAGAGTAGCTTTCCCGCTAATGGCACAATCTCCAATGTAAAATACATAACCTGTTAGAGGCTTGTATCTGTCGAGATCACCAGCATAATCTAAATCTACAAAACCAACCAACTACCAAACTCCAAACAAAAATTTGAAGTGTCCTTTAAGTATCTAAGAATCCATTTCACCACCTGCCAAAGTTGTTTTCTAGGATTGGCCATATATTTGCTAACGATACTACAGGAGTACATACCATTGCATATATAATATTGCTGACGACACTAGAATACGAAACTTGTGCCATATAATCTTCCTCTTCTTATGTTATGGTGGTTGAGCAGTAGATAATCTAAAATGACTAGCAAGAGGGGTCCTAACTGCTTTGGCATCTCACATGCCAAATCTATCCACAACTTTATTGAGATAATTCTCCTAAGTCAACAATAATTTACCACCTCCTCGATTACGTCTTATCTCTATGCCAAGAATTTTCTTTGCTGCTCTTAAATCTTTCATCTCAAATTCACCATGTAATAAAGCCTTTAAATGGTGAATATTAGTGACATTCTTGGCTGCAATGAGCATATCATCAACATATGACAACAAATAGATGAATGAGTCATCATCTAACTTTCAGAAGTAAACACAACAATCATACATGCTCCTAGAGAAATCATGACCCAACATAAATGAATCAAACCTCTTATACCACTGTCTTGGAGACTGCTTCAATCTGTTCAAGGATTTCTTTAACAAACACACCTGGTCTTCTTTTCCTGCCACTTCAAAACCTTCAGGTTGTTTCATATAAATTTGTTCATCTAATTTGCCATGCAAGAATGTTGTCTTGACATCAAGTTGTTCTAATTCCAAATCAAACATGGCAACCAATGCAAGTAATATACGAATAGAGCTATGTTTCACCACTAGTGAGAAAACATTATTAAAATCAACACCTTGTACCTGATTGTAGCCCTTTGCAACTAAACGTACTTTATACCTTGCATTTTCAACACCTGAAGTACTTTCTTTTCTTTTGAAGACCCATTTGCAGCCAACAATTTTTTTACCCTTTGGCGGCTTTACCAGAACCCAAATATCATTCTTGTGCAGAGATTTCATTTCTTCATTCATAGCTACCACCCACTTATCAGCATCAGCACTTGAAACTGCCTCCGTATATATGGATGGTTCGCCGTCTTCACCTGTTTTCTGTGCCACTGATAATGCATATGCAACTAAATTTGTGTACCTCTGTGGTAGTCGAATCTCCCGTCTTGGTCTGTCTCTAGCTATAGAATGATGTTCTTCTACCGGTTCATTTTGAACACGATCAGGATCTGGTTCATCAACTTGATCTATTTGATGTGTAGAAGACGTCTGTGAAGGATTTGAACTACCAATCTCTAACTCCACCTGTTTCTATGTATTATCCTCTTTTTCTAAATTACAAGGATTACAAGAATCTTTTCTAGGATACAACATAGGGAATGCATCAAATGTAACATCCCTTTTAATTACAATTTTAGGTGACCTAAGATCAGGACACCATAAACGATATCCTTTCACCCTTGAAACATAACCAAGAAAAATACATTTCTTAGCCCTAGACCCTAACTTTCCCGCAATTACATGCATATATGCTGGACACCCAAATATTTCTTAAAGTTGAGTAATCAGCAGGAGTACCTGACCAAACTTCCCCTAGAGTCATGAACTTGAGAGGAGCACAAAGAGAGCGGTTGTCGATGTAAAAAGTTGTAGTAATAGCTTCTACCCAAAAATCAAGTGTTAACCCTGCATTAGAGATCATACACCGAGCCCTCTCTAAAAGAGTCTGGTTCATGTGCTCGACGACTCCATTTTGTTGCGGAGTCATTCTGACAATGTGATGCTGGGTAATTCCTTCATTTTTGCAAAATTCATTGAATTCACCTCCACAAAATTCCAAACCATTATTTGTTCGTAGCTGCTTAACATGTTTTCTTGTTTTCTTTTCAATCAAAACTTTCCATAGCGTAAAAGTTAAGAAAACATTATTCTTATGTTTTAAGAAATACACCCAAACCTTCCTTAAATAATCATCAATAAAAGTCAACAAATATCGAGCACCACCTTTAGATGGAACACGAGAGGGACCCCAAAGATCAGAATGAATATAATCCAAAGTAACTTTAGTTTTGTGGACAACTGGAGAACTGAAACTAACTTGTTTCTACTTCCCAAAGATACAATGCTCACAAAAGTCCATCTTACCAGTACTTTGACCACAAAGTAGGCCTCTCTTCCTTAACAACATTAAGACTTTCTCACCCATGTGTCCCAAACGCATGTGCCACAATTTAATAATATCACCATCAGTAGAGACTACCGCAACACTTGTTACTATAGATCCCTGCAAAACATACAAACTACCAGACCTGTAAGCTTTCATCAATATAAAAGAACCTTTAGAAATTTTCAAAACTCCACCTTCAGCTAAGAACTTGCACTCTTGAGAATTGAGAGTACCAAAAGAGATAAGATTTTTCTTCAAATCAGGAACGTGTCTAATATCAATGAGTGTTCTAATGATACCATCATACATTTTGGTCTGGACTGTACCTTTTCCAGCAAGTTTACAGGCAACATTATTACCCATCAAAACAATTCCACCATCCAATGACTCATAAGTGGAAAAACATTCCCAGTTGGGACTTATGTGGTAAGAACAACCTGAATCTAAAATTCACTCCTTATTAGACCTAACTTTTTCTTTTGTGGCTACAAAGATAATTCCCTCATTCTCATCTACCGCTACACTAGCTTCGGCGGTTTTGCTATTATTCCGTTCAATTTTATTTTCTCCTTATATTTCAATTTATAGCAGTCAGCCTTTATATGCCTATTTTTCTTGCAATAATTACAATTTTTATTTCTATGTCTGGATTTTGACCTACCATTGGATCTACTTCTTTCAAAATCTCTATTTTCAGATCTACCCCATACAAATAGTCCCTCTACCTGACTGTCACTAGTCTCCCCAATGATGTCCCTACCAATCTACTCTTTTTGACTTTAATGCAGCCTTAATACTATTATATGAGACTGACTCTTTCTCATAAATCATAGTATCACGAAAATATTTAAAAGACTGGGGAAGGAAACATAACAACAATATGTCTTGATCTTCATCCTCAATTTTTACATCTACATTCTTCAACTCTAAAACAAGAGAATCAAATTTATCCAGATGTGAAAGAATAGATGTACCTTCTGTCATCCTCAACATGTACAACTTCTGTTTCAAATAAAACCGATTTTCCACCATCTTCTTCATGTACATGGCTTTCAACTTGTCTTACATACCTTTAGATGTGCTTTCACCAGCAACCTTCTGTAAAACCTCATTGGAGAGATCCAATATGATGGCTGATCAAGCCTTTTTATCTAAATATGTGAATTTATCTAACGCCACATCTGCTGGCCTTTTCTCTATTCCATCAACTGCAATCTCACGCTCATCTTGTATTAAAATGGCCTGCATCTTAAGCTGTTACATACTGAAGTTAATGCTCTAGTCAAACTTTTCAATAGAGGCCTTCGTTATGGTCATGATGGCTAAATATTGATATTTTGACTATTTTTCAACAAGTGGGCCCCACAAGTAAAACCGAGATAGCGACCCCCACAAAAGCACTAAACACGAGCTCCACAGGCAAAGTCGGGACGTGAGCCCCACATGTGAAACCGGACAATGAGTCCCACAATAGCACTATATGTAGGCCCCATAGACAAAGTCGGGGGGCCCTATAAGCAAAAACTAAACTCCGTTTACAAAACCGAGGTAGTGGGCCCCACAAGATAAAACCAAGACAATAGACCCCACAAGATAAATCCAAGGCAATGGGCCTCGTTTAGACTAACAATAAAACTTAAGTTACTTTCTGATGTGGAGGATCCACTTTAGTGGCAACCACAGAAGAGAAGCTCCAATATGGCAAGTTAGACCAACAAGAGAAACTCCAATACCAGTTTGTTAGGAAAAATGACCTCGGATTGGATACCGGTTGAATTTAATAGCCTAAATCTTAATGACAAAAAAATAAAGAAAAAAAGTGAAATAAACAAGATAGGACATAAAGATTTGCGTGGTTCGGTCAATGTAACCTACGTTTATAGCCAGAGGGTGAGCCAAATTTACTAATATATGGAGAACGTACAACAGAAGGCTTTACAAAATTTCTCAACAAGAGAAAATTGAAAGAAGAATGAAGGAATGGTGTTGTTTTGGTGCTAAGTGTTGAAGCCTCAACATTTCCTCTATTTATAGCAAAATTTTATAGCATCCATCTAAGCTCAATTCTTTCAATCTCTCTACAACCTTTGTTCATGAAAATCTCAAAATCAAGCTTGAAGATTTTGGCCTAACATAGCTAAAAATAAAATCCGCCTTGACCAACGATATTTAGAGTGTGTTTGGTTCAGCTTTTGGAAGGAGGAAAAGCACTTTTTTTCACTGCAAAAGCTATTTTAAGGAAAAAATGAGTATTTGGCTGTAAACTTCAAAAGCACTTTTGGAGTAGAAATAGCTTTTTTAAAAACTAAAATACAACTTTTTCAAAAGCTCAAATTTGGAGCTTTTCAAAAAAGTACTTTCTCATGTAGATTTTTTATATCAATTAATGAACCTATTTTTTAGTTCCTTTTATCTTTATGCTTTACACATAATTCTCACAATATCCACAAACTCATTTTCACGTTTATTTTAATATTTATATAATATTATTTGAATTTTTTATATGTTTAAT
>JAOSBN010119056.1:19535-34871 GCA_027563595.1 Erythroxylum suave | reverse complement strand
CATGTACAGTTAGTTTCCATGTGTAACAATTCCACTATTTATCAATACCAGTATGCATGAACAATCCTAATTAAATCTAATCATTCTCATCCTATGCCAAATTACTATTCTACCCTTCCAGTTGAGGGTGGGATGTTACATACCAAGTTTTTGGTCAAGATGGCCGATAGAACATCACATAAACTGTTGGGAATTATATAGGATGTTCCAGTAAAGATTCGTAAATTTACCTTTCCCATGGACTTTTATATTTTGGACATTAGCAAAGATGTGGAAAACCTGATAATTCTTGGACAACTGTTCGTGGCCACTACGCACTCGATTATTGATGTTGATAGGGGTGAATTAACTCTGTGAATAGGGAAGGAGAAAGTGACGTTCAAGGTGTGTAGTAGAGAGTACAGAGCTTCTTCACCCCTAGTGGATCTCAAAGAAACCGATCCTCGAGGAGAATGGGAGGACGTTGAGGATCTTGGGAATGCATTCTTAAAGAAGCGCTCGCGAAGGAGAAGGCAAGGATAAGAAAATCGCAAGGAAGGTGGTAACTGCATTATGGCAGCTAAAGCACAGACTTTGAGATTAATGATGATGCTACCATCAAACCTCTCATTCCAACCACCTCGAGCTTGAAATGAGCATCGAGCTACTGACGTTAAAACAAGTGTTGCATGGGAGGCAACATATGGAAAATTTAGTTTTGTTGTTTAATTTTGGTTAGGCATTTGAAATTTCATAGTTAGGTTTATTTTCGTGTTTGTTTAAATAAAATAGAGAAAAGAATAGGATTTTGGAACTATGTGGATGATTGTGCAAGCATATAAAGAGAGGTGAAAAAGGTCCACAAAAGAATCAAGTAATGGAAGTGAAAAGATTGGAAAGACCAAAAGAAGGAAATGAAGAAGTGGTGATATGCCACTAGGCTATGATCATGGCCTGCGACTATGCAATAAAAGGGAAGGAAGCGAAAATTTTTAAAACAACTTTACCATTTACCTTTTTTACCAACTATAAATTCAGCTCTAACTTCACTTTCACTTTCACTTTCATTTTCACTTTATCTTTCTAGAATTCAAACATCCAAACACTCTTAACTCTCACTAAAAATTTTAACCTTCTAAATTTCTTCCAAATACGACCTAATCATGCTACGCATTAAACAATCAGCCCGACGGAAGACATATAGATGACAGTAAGTTATGGGACATGGAAGAAGAAACTAAGCAACAGACTTTGAAGCACCCTTCCCAATTTATACCGAGGAGGAAGGTACTCATTTTTGGTTCTTAAACACTAAACAAATTTCAATTCCTAAATACTTTCATGTGGACACACTAAATAGGCTAGAGTTGTATGAGCGGGTAGGAAACCTAGTTGAGAGAATCTAATGGAGCCAGTTAATACGGTTCCAATTCCCTATTTATCAAGAGCTTACTTTAGAATTCTATACTTCATTGAGTTATGACCCTAAGAACCCCAAATAATTGTGGTTTAGGTTGAGAGGAAGGGCTTACGAATTGTTTGTAAAACTCATGTACAAGATATGTGGATTCCCTGAATCCACCATTGTCGATCAACATAATGATTTTCGTCCCTCTTAATGCTAGAATCAGCTTACTGAAATTGAGCATTTTCATGTCAAGAGTGCTTATAACAACATTATAAGGTCCCATGAGCACTTGATGCTACACAAATTTATATGTCGGTTGTTTTTGACAAATCAGAAATCAATAAGTGTTCTACCAAGGAACATTTCATTTTATCGTACATGGACTATAGTATTCCAGTATGCACATCCACGCATGTGCTACAAGTTATTGTTGCAACTCCGCATAAGCGGAACAACAATCTAGGAATGGGGTACATAATGTCTTCCATAGCAAAACATTTTGGGGTACATTGGAATGTACTAACTATTTACTCATCTGAATTCCTAAACCACCATCACTTATGGAGGGCTGAAATCCTTCATTATGATATGGAACTAAGGGTCATCAACCAAAAGACACGTGTCAAACTAGGGCGAGTTAGCCGAGCTCAAGTTTAGTGCTGCCTCGACGGGAAGAATCCATCAGTGGAGAACCTGGGGAAGAGGAAGAGGAAGAACTAGGCTATAGGTGCAATCTTCAAAACCAACAGAACATTTACGGAGATGGCACAGAAATAATATGCCAGAGCTAGGACATCCGACAGATCTATCGGTATTTCGAGTCTTAGGGCATTCAATTGTCGCCTCTGACACCATCACCACCTCCATCTCCATAGGATTTATGCCTAAACTATTTTTAAAATTTTTCTTTCCAAGATTAGCCTTCAGTTCTGTTTTATTTTTATGGTTATTTAGTCTTTTCCCTGCTTTATGTGTTTGTGTGTATGTTTCCTTCTGAGGACAATGTGTTGTTCAAGTATTGGGAAGGATTATGTGTTTTGCTATTTTATGTGATTTTGCATAATGTGTTATAATTATTAGGTTGCTTTATGTGAATTGTATGAATGTGTCAATGGTTTAGATTGAGTGAAATTAATTTAATTTTGAATATAGTATATTAAGTTATTAATGATCATTAGCTAGCAAAATTAGTTAATTAAGGTTCTCTGGATAAATATACAACTTAATTAGGATTTAGTGTACATTTAGCACCCTCTAGATTGTCACATTCATTCATAAATTGAGGCCTTTCAACTTAAGTAGCTTTAGTAGTATTTTTTCATGAAAACGAATAGCTACAACAATAAGGTAGGCAATAAATTATGAAAAAAATGTGTATGTTTTGTTAACAAATCACTATTCTGCTGACCTTCGAGTTATGAATAGAGTTAGTAGCTAGTTGAAAATGTGACGTAGCTGAATAACCAGATCAACATGCATGACAAATATGTGCCTTCATGTGAAAAGGCTATAATGATGTTTCAACCAAGAAGAGTAATAAAAACATGACTTAGTTGAGTAACCGATTCGACATTAATTACAAATATTTGCCTCCGCATAAAAAGACTAAGTCTATGTTCACCAATTAATATAAAAAAGGTTCCTTTAATAAAAACCTACCAGAATTGTAAATAGCTTGACTTTTCATGACAATATACTTAGGAATAGTTACAAAGTCTGAAGGACTAAAGACTTATTAATATGTGTGTACAATTAAAAAGGGTAAATAAATTAACGTTTTGATCTTGATTAAATTGTATATTTAGCTCAAACCCCTTAGACATAAATATTTCTTGTTAATGATTAGATATAACTAGTCAGATTATGTTCAAAATTAAATTTATTTCATGAAGTTAAAGCCATTGTCTCATTATTACATTGTGTGTTTCATGTTATTCTGGTTTTGTTGTTTTGTTTGCTTGAGAACAAGCAAACGTTTAAGTGTAGGGATGTTGATAGTTGTGATTTGCATTATGTTTAGGCTTTAATAACCAAACCAAACATACCCAAATTCCCGCCTAAGCAGGGTATGGGGAGGGTAAGATGTACACAATCATGCCCACATCTCCGATAGAGATACAGAGACTGTTTCCTTATAAACCCCCGGCTAAGGTAAGAGCAAATGTTTAGGCTTTAATTTGTTGAGTATTTAATGTTAAATTGAATGTTAAGTGTGTATTTATGTGTTAATTGTGTTAGTTTAGGTATTTAAGTATTTTTATGGGTTAGTGTGAGTCTTTGAGCCTAAAAAATATATTTTTGAGGTACCTTGAGGGGTTTGTTGGTGTTTCAGGGTAAACAGTGAAGAACAAAGAAGATTCGAGTAGTTTTGGGCTAAAGACTGGGCCACGATCGTGACAAAAAGGGACGAGCCAGTAGCACCTAGGCCACGATTATGCACTTGGGGTACGGTCGTGACAGAGAGCTTACATTCAGGCCACGACCGTGTACATTAGGCTACAATCATGACAGAGAGGTTTAGGCGCTGGCCACAATCGATGCAGATAGGTCCACGATCATGGGTTGCATCGAGCTTATACAAAAACTCAACTCTCGCAAGACTTTTCAGACCGTTTCAACCCCAAATTAAACCTAGGGCTTCCAAAGTATAAATATATCATTAATTGATAGATGCAGTAGCCTTAGAGAGTCTAAAAAAGGATCCTTCACATTAACCAGTTCTAAAAGAAAACTATAGAGAAATCGAGAGATTAAGGAAGGAGACAAAGGAAGAGAGGCACGGAGACGAAGCTTCATCCAACATATTTCTCGGAATAGGTGGTTTCTTGCAGTAGCTGCCTCCACAAGACTATTTCGATAGTATTTTATATTTTTATTTCAATTTTATTGATGTATGAAATTGGGATATTTATTGAAATTAGTTTTCAGTGAATGTTAATTTATTTCTAAACTCACCTTCGGGATTTTGATTCTTGAGATTAATAAAGTTTGATTGATTGTATTTTTATTGATTTAATTGTGATTCAATATCTATTCTGAATAATTCGACAATAGACTGAGAGGGTGAACCGAGTGAAAATAACCAAATTGGTTTGATAAGAGTTAAGTAATTTGATAGGTAAAGAAATGAATCAAACTTGTAAAATCATATAATGAGAGATCGAGCATAGGTTCTCGGTAGTTAAACAATTTTACAACTAATTTAGGTTTTGGGTCAATTACGGATCAAGAGATCACAATTCCATAATTTAAATTAGGGATTATAAATTAGGGTTAGCTATTATAACTCGAGAGAGAGTAATCCACCCTAGGACTGTCTAGATCCAATAGTTCGATATTACATAATTGATTAGATTTTCATTAGTTTAGGATTAAAACCCCTTTCTCTCACTTGGTAGTTTCTTGATTGATTTTGGATTGGGTTGTGTGAATTTCTATTTTGTTTACATTTCTACACTTTAATTATGATAATTAATTGTTTGATTTATTTATTTCTGCATTAGTTTATTTAGTTAGAATTATTGTAGTTTAGCGGGACCTTAGAATTTAAGACTAGATTAACCCTCCTCATGGAATCGATACCTTAGGTACTACACGAACAGCCCGAGCACTTACGGATTTACCAAGGTTAACAAATATTAAAACCTAGAGAACATAACCTTGCCATCAGTATCCACAACAGGTTACGAGACAGAATATGAATGAGCTCAGTATCCACAACGAATAGGGGATAGTAATAGGCGCTTAGTCATAACAAAGTAAAAATGAAAGTGGAGTCACATGTGCATATATATATCTATATATATATATACATCTGTGTGTGTGTGTGTGTGTGTGTGTGTGTGAATGATTGTGAAGAATTACTGAATTCTGTTGATATAATGATATGTAATATTTGTGTACATAGTGATGATACGAATGATTGAGATTAATGATTAGATTATTCTGAAATGATTATATGAAATGTTTATAGTTCATGATGTAAATTGTGATATAGTATTCAACATTGAATGATGTGAAACATCTACTAAATTGGGAAAAACACTTTTTAATTTGGTTTATACTTGTGATATTTGTGTTCTGACTTAAGTGAGCACATCAATAATGGATCACTCACAGAGTTCGCAAACTTATCAAAATTGCAACGTTGTTTTTCAAGTACAAGGGAGGCCGAGCGTTTAAGGTTATATAATAACATTCTAGTACTGTCAATTTTGGAATCAAAATTGGCTCTAAGGTTTGGTCAGTTGATACCTACGGAGTCTAGATAGAATAATTTTGATTATTTTCTCATTTCGTGTTGAACTTTTGTATAAAACTTTAAACTCCCAATTGTTATGTTATTTATAAACATGGATTATGAAATGTAATGACAATCTTAGTAAGTTTCATTTTCTGAATGAAATGAGGAGTTTTTGTGGCACCCCACTCTTATAGGGCATATCCCAAACATACCGTCAGTATTCGAGAACCTACTCCACGAGGGTGGTGCGCTATAATGGTTAGTCAAACTCAGTGCAAAAAATTTTTAAAACATCTCACGCATATTTTTAAAAAACAAATATTCATTTTTGGTCCATTTTATTCATAAACAATTTCAGTCACAAATTTTATAACCAATAAACACAACATCTTTTATTCTATTAATCTTCTGGTTCTATTACAATTACAAAACACGTCCATTTATGAATTCATTACATGAAAACTCAGATCTATATATCACTGAAGACATATATAGATGCAACTGATCCCAACCTCTATCTCTTATTCGACTTCAATGGCTATATTTTTAGTTTGTCTAACTAGGTATCTCTTCTAGCCTGAAAAAAGTTGCAATTTTGATGAGTTTTGCGAACTTAATAAGCTGCTCATCATCGATGGCTCACTTATAACACATAACACATTCATTTCATGTAATCACATAATTAATATCACTTCATTCAATCAACATGTTGAATCTAATATCACTTTGTTCACTTATTTCATTTTTCACATTCATCACAGATTAACAATTCATTGTGATCATTTAAACATACTCATCAAATATATATGCAGTGCTCATGACATTCACTTTCAATTGTTATTGTTGTGACTGAGTGCCTATAACTGTCCCGTATCCATTGTGGATACCAGACTTATTAATAAATGTCCTTTATCCATTGAGAATACAAGGCTCATTTTACATAGTAAGCCTGAGGTTCTTGCTATATTATGAGCTTTAAGCTCTTTTTCACTTTCTGAGCTTTAAGCTCTTTTTTGGTGGCTACTCTGATCACAATAGCCCTTATGTTATGATGCATTTATCTAATGAAATGCATCATATGCATTCAGTCAATCAGTTATGCTCAATCTTACACTTTCATATTTGTGTTCACATCCCCATTCACATTTATCATCAGCCCTTAGTACAACATTCAACATTTAAGGGGAGAATCACTTATTTGGTCAAATTCATATACAATGAGCCCTTCCAAAATCAAAGCATTCATATCACATAACAATTTAAAACAAAACTTAAAACAAACAATTAAACATGTGAGACCAGCTAAGTTACTCACAGTACGCTCCAGATTAGCATTTGCTTCTATAAACCAGAAGCGTTTTGATGATGTTGTTCTATCCTGTGTATCCACATCATGCAATACACACATTGCACTCACATTACTAATTGTACAATCATATAAACATTCAATTGTACACAATATATGTGTAATGTATAATGCATGCTCAATTAGACTATTCTAGGTATTTATCTTAAACCACATCACTTGATTTTTAACATCATTTGTGTGTGTCAAGCTTGCTCTTAGGTTCATACCTCAAAGAACTTAGTCATTCAAATAGCATAATTCAATCATTCATCATTTCTTTTCTAGCATTATATGTTCATATAATATTCAAATTCTCATTCATTCTTGCTTAATACACATCATTTAATCATTTACTAAGGTTATTTTTACTTCCTATGATCACAAAATATCCCATTTATCATTCATCTTTACCTAATACTCACCATTCATCTTAATGGAATCACATTAGCCATCATAAAACCCCTTTCATTCTTATATCATCACCAATTTTCTAGATTAAAAACCTAATGTAATACAGTTCATTCTTAAATTATATCCTCAATCATCATCCTAAACATATCACTCATTTAATCATTTATTCCATTGTCAAACTAAGCTTATTTTAATCTTCATTCAAGTCTAAAAGCCTTATAGGAAAGCATTGATAAGTCAAGAACTATATATATATATAGGACAATAAGCATAACTTTTGCTATGGCTGTCAGATTAAGGTCATTCAAGTGTGCTTTCAAACAGGACTTTGAATTCTATAACTACCTTGAAGACCCAAAAAAGAGATTTTGCTGTCAAAAGGGTTAAAATTACACATTTATGTAGGTGTCTAGAGAATGTCCGCCCAACAGACATGATGTCCCTCCAAACGAACATGAACAGAGTTAGAACAGTCGAATTCCAATGAATGTCCACCCAGCAGACATTCACTGGCCAATTTCCTTCGTTCTAACTCTTGCAAGTTACATTTAACCCATCTTATGCATATCTATCATTTCTAGCTTAATTTCTCGTCATTCTCACCTCCATTCCAATTCAAAACATCCATAAAACACATCATACAAAATTGTTAATATAATCACATAAACGTAACATCAACCATGTTTATACATTCTTCAATATTTTAGCACACATTCTACTCCATTGTCACCTTCCATTTATCTAAAAACTATCATCCTAATTCTCCTCACTTCGAGACATTATACTATCCTTTTCTTTATCTTTTAACTCACCTTACTTCATCTTTATTTCAATTATTAACGTTCACGTTATTACACACCAAAAACAAAACATATTCATATATACATCCATCATCAATTTTTTGCATATGTTCCACTCCCTTTATCAACTTCATTTCACTTCTAACTTATCATTCTAATTTACCTCATTTTAAGACACCACATTAGCCCTTTCTTTAACCTCAAGATCATTCTAGTTCATTCACATAACAACTACCTAAAAATTCATGTGATTAATCATTAAAAAAAACCATGGACATCTATGTATAAATCAATTTTCTACACTTCTCTCTACATCATTTTAGGGATCATTTCTATCTCAAAATCATCACCACATCAACCTATAAATCATTAATCATAATATATGTAAAAACAAGAAATTTATGTGATCATTTCATCACTCGCGATTCATATATATACATATGACCATTTCATGATCAATTAATCTCTAACTATCATCATACATGTTTTACTCAACATATTATGAAGAATAATATGCCACTTACTTGTTTAAGCCTTAAGATCTTCAAAAATCATATAAAAACCTACTCCTTCCAAGCTTTATATGATCATTTTCTTCCAAGAACAAGATGGAAGAGATTGGATCTTCATCAAGAAGAAGAGATAACAAAGATCTTTGTTGGAGTAGCAAGGTGCAAGATTTCAACTTAGAGAGTGGTAATAAGGGCGTTTCGTGAATGGAGAGAAGAAGGAAGAATATAAGAGAATGAAGCAAAAATAATAATTGAAGGATGTTTATATTTTAAGTGTGTATAATCCTGAGAGTTAAAAGCATGGACTTAAATAATCAAATTTACATTTTCTTATTTTGGTACTTCATGACTTTTAGTAACTAGTCCATTTGACTCCCAATTTCTAACCCAATTGTCTCCCAATTTTCTATGACACTTTTCACTAAATCTTAATTCCACTTATCAAAAATTTCCACTACCATTTGACATTTAATTCTAGTACCATTTATCAATTGTCTTGCCATTTGACATTTTTTTAGTCCATAAATCCCCAAAATCTCATAAAATTCTCAAATTTCACCAAAAATTCTAAATCCCTATTTATACTTTCCAAAACAATTTTCAAGACATATAATCCACAATTCACATCATAATCACTTTAAAATATTCATTTATATCTAAAAATTGTCAAATGAGTGCGTGTATAATCATTGAAATGTGTGCCATAAAATTCAACAGTTACATATGTGTATGCTTATGTTATGTATGAATACAAAATGCATTTTCTAATCTCTCTTTGCTATTTTTCATGTATTTTGGTTTAGGATCCTTTATCCTAACCCTTAGTATGGAAACGGGATGTTACAATTTTTGATCTTTGGAAATACTTATGTTCTGTATGATACCATAATAAGTTGATATGATTGCTCTAACATGCCATTTTCATAGGGTATGTTCCTTAATGATCTCTAGATGTTCGGGCATATGCTATATGAAAATGGTGTGTTACATTCTCAAAGCTCAACGACAATAAGGATGTATTCTTTAAAGAGTTTACACGACTTTTACCCTCATAAATTCTATCCTATGGGCTATTCTCGAGATCAATGGTTATGTTGGCACTAACAATGCAGAGACAAATCCAAAATGTGGAAGAATACAGTGCAGAGTTTCGTCAACTAATAATGATGCTGGAAAATGACCTTAACAACGAGGAAATTTTACCAAGTTCATAACTAGTTTGCATCAACAAATTCAAATCGAGCTACATTTATACCAAGTTTTTTATTAGGTTTTGAACCAGAAATTAACCAAAAAAATAGTAGAAAAGAGGTCATGCAAGAAGCAATTTATTGATAGGTACTCTTTACATTGTCATTGAAGGCCTAAATATATAGGCAATGAAATAACAAATTTAGTTGATATCAAGATAAAGATTAAACAAATCAAATCAAAAGTTTAAAAGTTTAAATACCTAAGATAAATGAAACAATCTAAACAAACTTGGATAACTTAAAAAAAGGACCTCATTTTAAACAACTTTGAATCACTCTCCAACATTCCCTCTTGTTTTAAGGTTGTAAGACTTCTTGAACCTTATGATGTACTTCCCATCGCCCTTCAATGGTTAGAGCACTTCTCTTAAAAGGTTGCTTCTTGATGCACTTCTTACTAATATTAAAACAAATTTTCTTCTTCTTTAACAACATATTCCAAATTGACACTTTCTCTAGACTTATTTTTGCAATTCCTTTGTATATGTTTGAAGTCTTGCAGTTGAAACACTGTGGTTTTCCCTTATGCCAATAATTGTCTTCATCACCAAGCTTCTTACAAATGCCAAATTAAGATTAATCTTTCCTTTTGAAAATGAGGCCTTTTGCTAGATAAGCCCCTTCAACTACCTATTGAGTTCCTTTTTTTTTCAACATTCTTCTTTGCTGCTAAGCATATAGGGTATTGATTAATTTAGTCAGGGTAATCTGATTGATATCTCTTGAATCATCTAGAAATGAATTTCTACCTCAAATCTTTTGGGCAAGCTTACAAGTACTTTCTCTATGATTGTGCTGTCATTTAGCTCTTCTCTCATCAATTTAGTTTTATTTACCTCCATCGTTATCCTTTCAGAAAACTCCTTTTCTTCTATCCTTAAAATCTCAAAATCTCTTTTGAGATTTAACACTAACATTCTCCTTGTCCCATTATTTCCATGACAGAGTTCTTTCAATGTGTTCCAAGCTTCTTGGTTGTTTCATAACTCATAATTCTTAGGAAAATTAATTCAAAGATAGTATCATGAATTTGAGATAAGGATCTTGAAGCTTTGGCTTCTTCATCTTCATAAACCATAATTTAATGGTTTATTTCCTAAAGATGTTATTTGCCTTGCACCTTTAACCCACTACCACAAGTCAATACCTCTCAAGTGAGCTTTGATTTTGATTGCCTAAACTTGATAATTCTCACCGTGAAAAATTAGAGGTGAAACAATTGATGTATTTTTGGATTCCATGTTGCTACTATCTTTTTGAACACTCATAAGACGCTTAAGATCTAAGGAACTATAATATCATGTTTGGTTTAGAATTAGAAATTAAAAAAATAAAGTAAAAATAGGTAATGCAAGAGGCAATTTGTTGATGGTTACACTTTATATTGATAGTGAAAGCCTAAATATAAAGGCAATGAAATAACAAACTTGATTAATATCTATGTAAAGATTAAACAAAAAAACAAAAGTATAAAAGTTTAAGTAGGATAACTTAGAAAAAATAAGACCATATTTTAAACAACTTTGAATCATTCTCCAACATTTCTAACATCTTCAGTGCTAACAACATTGCAATGGTTATAGAGAGAAAGAACAATCCAATAGGAAACCTCTCCAGATAACGAAAAAGAAAAGAATAGTGGCAACTAAAATTCAAAAGAGAACATCCAAAAAGGCAATCCATCCAATTTAAGTCAATTAGAATATGTGATCATTACAAAATATCAGGTCATGAGAAGGGAAAACTTTGGAAGCTTCATCTTGAACTTTTTCTAGCAAAATGAAAAAGAAGATGACAAGGTCAAATGCATGATGGCTACATAATTTCTAATGATCACATTGAGCCTAAATATATCAAAAAGCGGACAAAAGTTTGAATTTGATGGTAACATCGAAGGAGAAAAACTTGAGTCCACCAACTGTATAAGATGAGAAAGAAGAGCTACTCATATTGCAGATTCAAGTGAAATAAGAGTTTATGAAGGCTATTATCTATACTAGTAGTCAAAAGAATCAAATCTTGACAAACTTGATTCAAAAGCTAAGACTTTAAACAACCACACATCTATATCCAAATCCACTTGGATGGATAGAAAAGGATGTGGAATTTAAGATTGACTACTAATGAAATTTTCTCTTCGCTATCACCAATCATATTGATTTGAGTAGCATGAAAGATGTATTTTATTCCTTTATAATTTTTATGAAAGATATTGAGGCCTTAATATACACATTGGAAGTACTTAAGCAAAAATATACAACTAAAAAGATTAGTACGTATTTAAGATAATGTGGATAGTGTTATCACTAAAAATAGTAGTTAGGATTAAAGGAGATTTAGATGTTATTAACACCATCCCATGTTCACGATGATGTCTCATTGTGAAGAGAATTAGATATTATTAAACTCTCTCAAGCTCATATTGACATGTAATTATATGCTTGTCATGAAGTTGGTGAAACATAGAAGAGGAAAAAGTCATAGTCATAATAACAACAATTTGATTAGTAGAAAAAATATGTTATAAGAAGAGTGCTTTATTGGTGACCAAATTTTGAATAAAATAGATGTTAATCACAATATGCTCTATACGAGCATGAGTAACTGAGTTGGAAGTAAGAAATGGTGGTACCAAGATTGTCACACCTAAGAGTGGGTAAGAGACAAGATAATTAAATTTCACCAAAAAGAGAGGTGATCTAACAGAATTTGCAGCTACAGGAGTAATACTTCTTTATTCAGCTTTACCACTAGATCTAACAATAATAGGTTATTTCTATGCACTCTAAGAGATCATATTTGAGCCAAGAAAAATAATTATCAGATATAAAACAATTATCATCAGGACATGTAACCTAATCAGCATCCTAATAACTATGTAAGAGAAAAGAGGATGATTTACTAAATAAATTTCAAAAGATGATATTGAACAGAGATACTTATTTAATCGTAGTCAAATAAAAACTGATAGGGCAATATAAAAATGAAACTTTATTGACAACAAACTGAATGTCATGGTAAGTGAGGCAGAGATATTAGAGAGCTTGGAGAGTGCCAACATTGCTACAATACCCAGTGGGATCAGGAAGTGGTCTACCATAATTTTTGGATAGAAAGAGAGGGGTAATAAGTGCATTGATAGGTTTATAATTATCTAGACTACTATAAAGAAAGGGATATTTATTCTATATGGTTTGAATAAGGAGAAGACCATTAGATGGCTTAAAGGCTAAAGAAGTGATGAAGTAGTCATAAGTCTTTATTGCAGAAGGTGGTATAAAGATAATAGATAAGGGAAGAAATGGAGGGTGAATTACCTATAAGTAAGATATCATTTCTATAGAACGATATAAACATGGTATGAATCAGCAAAGAAGTGTCGGATCCAGAGGAAATAAAGTTAAGTTTAAGAAGCTTCTTACTCAATTCATGAAACCAAGCTTGAAGAGCTTGTTTATGACCATATAAAACTTTATAAAGACAAAATACACAATGACGATAGTGAGGGTCTATAATGCCAGGAGGTTGAGACCTGAAGATTCGTTCTTAGAGATGACTATGAAGGAAGGTATTATTGATGTTAAGATGACAAGCTGTCCAATCATAAGAGAAAGCAAGGGTAAGAATGTTGTAAATAGTGGTGGATTTAATAATAAGATTAAAGGTATTAGTGTAATCAATATCCGAAGCCTGATGATAACAACAAGTCAAGTTTTATAGTATTGAATAGAACCAATAAGGTTTTGTTTAGCGTTTAATATCAATTTACATCCATTAATGTTGGCATTAATTGAACAAGGAACAAGGGTACATAGTGAAGTGTGGTTATGATATACAGTAGTGACCTCACTAAAGATAACTTGGCACCATTAAGAAAATTTGTTGACTTAAGTAAAGGATGTGAGATTTGAGGAATGAGAAGTTATGTTAAAGGTAGAATAAGTGATATAGTTAAGAAAGGATCGAGGACATATGTGTGATCAGGTATACATGTGACTATAAGACAGGAAGATGGTGAAAAGAAGTAGGTTGAGGCAAAAAAGCTAGAGAGGAAATCAAAGAAGTGTTAGTGGGAAGTGATTTGAAGTGTAAAGGTAGTGAGAGAAGGGATAAGGAAGATAAAGGGGAAGCTATAGGTGACGAGTTGTCAAAGAGAAAGTTATGTGCTAGAAAGCAAACATACATAAGATGTAGAGCTTAAAATTTTTAGGATTAAAGCAACGATATCCTTTATAATAAACACAATAGCCAAAGAACAAAGATCGGATAGATTTAGGTATGACTTTTTCCAGATGAATGGAACCTAGAAAGGGAAAATAAGTACATCAAGAAACTCATAGATGACAAAGCTTAGGTTTGATGTTAAAAAGCAGTTCATAAGGAGGCTTATAATGAAGAACAGGAGTAAGTAAAAAGTTGATGGAATATACAATAATAGTAAGCATGACATTTAAGATATCAATAATAAAAATTGCATCTACTTTAAGGGTAAGAAACTTTTAACAAAGAAGAGAACATTAAGAAGATGATTGCTGGAAAAATTGTAGTTAAGAACACTCAAAAGATCATGATTCTTGATACATCTAAGAGAAAGGCATGCAATGAAGCTGAAGAGTGAGGTAACGAGGAAACATTAGACCAAACGATACAATTTTTGCCACTTAATATGTTTTAAAGATGAGAAATTGATTTTTGAGTCTCTTGTTAATAGTGGAAGTGTCACGTTGATGTAGCCAAATAGTTTAGAGGTAGTAAAAACTGCTTAGATTTGATCTCATTTGATCAATTAATTTGTTGTATCTAAAGGTGTAATAAGAAAATTGGTTAACTGATTGAATGGTAAAATATGAGAAATACTTTTTACGATTGTTGATTTGATATAGGTAATTGCATTATTATTAATACTAATGTGTAAAACTGGCAAGTGATGAATAGGTACTGATAATTGAATATTTGAGTGTCATTGTTTTGGTGCATAGTGACAACAAAGATTGAAAGGAAAAGAGAACTTTAGATATGGACTCCTAATTTTCATGTAGGCTCTCGTACTATTATAAAACTATTATGAAAGATATATTATATTTTTTGTAAGTTTTTTGAAAGATTTTGAGGCCTTAATATACACATTAAATGCACATTAGTCAAATGTACAATTGAAAAGATCAGTACGTATCTAGAATAATGTTGATATCCTTATCACTAAAAAATAGTAGGTAGGATTTTGGGAAATAAGATGTGTTATTACCAATGTTTTTAAAACCAGATCAAAAGTTAAATAGGTAAGATAAGAGATTTGAAGCTTAAAAGGTTTAATAGCTATTAAACTATCATAAAACTGACTAAAGATTGAATAACAATAAAGAATTTGAAATATGATTGTCC